>PVIW01007500.1:0-72082 GCA_004026585.1 Noctilio leporinus
AGGGGGACAGAGGGGAGCAAAAAGGGGATGGATGTAATACAACAACAATAAAATTAAAAAAAAAATGTTATATGACATAAAAATTTGGAATGGGCCCTTTCGTATCTCTCCCCAACTTGCTAATAGTTGCATATGAATTCTTCCTACACTTCCCTAATTGCCTCTCTCTTGCTTTCTCTTTCCCTCCTGTCTTCTATCTATCTATCATCTCCATCTGTTGGCCTATGTGCATAATGTATGTAATTGTCAGGCCCTAGACCTTTGAGAGCTTTTGGATCAGTAGGTTCTGATGGTGGGCAGGCCTCAGGTCTGGTGATAAACATGGACTCCCCTGGAGCTCTCAGGAGATTTGGCATCTTTATTGCAGGTGGTGGCAGGCTAACAACCCAAAGGCCTGGGACTCCTTGGAGGTTCTTCCCACCCTGGACATCAGGAGAATGTTAGCTTACAGCAGGGGCAGGCTTATGTACCCATTAGAACAAACGAGGCTGTATGTACTTTGGAACAAAAAGGCAGTGCACCCAAAGGCAACACCTGCCAGTCCTTCAGGGCTGCCCTGTTGGGCTCAGTGTCCCAGGCTCTGGGAACAAGATGAGCTTCAAGGCTAACTAGCTGGCAGACTCCAGTGGAAGGGACAGCCACATACAGAGAGGAACAGGGGACCAGTACCCCAACCTGACAGCATATGATCCCTTAAACATATACACACACAGTTAATAAACAGAAAATCATTGTCAGATATTTTTTCCCATTTAATGCTAGATCATTACTTGGATACTTTTCCAAGTAACTGCAGTCAAGAAGCATGGGCATTTTGGGGTAGCAACCCCTCAATTCTGCTACAGTCTGGAGCCATCTTACCTTTCAGACATTGCCTTTTCCTCTCCAAAATCTCTATGGTTACCAGGGACTTAGCTGTTCCTGGAATGGAGCATGTCCTTCCATGTACCTCTTGTGCCTTGTTAGTCTTATATTCATTTTCCTCTGCACTTGGGCCTTGTACCGTGCTGTCCCATAGCAATTGCCCAACAAAACCCTGTTATTAGAGTGAATGGACATTCAGGAACCTCACCATTCTCCACCATAATGTTACCTAATCAAGACCATCCACCTGCTATCTGGACAGGGTATGTATAATAGCAGGGGACTTTCTGTGTTGCTTTCAGGAAGTTACTGAGCTGTTTTGTTTCCTCAGTTTCCCATTCATTCAGTAAGTCTAGAGATAGTGGCTTGTCTCCTGAGAGACCTTGGGTAGAATCTGGTATTTCAAAGTGCTTAATGGCTCTCCTCAGTAAATAAAAGATATCATTAATATGCATGAAGCTATTTCATCAAGAGGCCAACGGAGCAAATTTAAAAGCTATCTTCAAGGGAAAAGAACTAAACTGCCATTTTCATGCATACAAATAACCACAATGGAAGTTTGCAGGAGCCAGGACAGGGCACTCCCCTGGGCCCTTCACGCTGCTGAAACCTTCGGGTGCCCCTTGGTCTTGCTGTCAGCCTCTCAGAGGAGGGGCTGGAGAAGAAGAATCATCTTTTACCTCCATCCACAAGCAGCACAGGAGCTCTCAGCATTCCAGGGCTGTACTTAAGGGCCCTTAAATGATGCATCTAATGGTTTCCGAGAACTGTCCCTAACAATATGAAAAATTAGATGGGAAACAGCCAGCACACGAGCAGGAGAGAGGCTCGGGAGGATTTATGATTTGCCACCACACTCCAAGGTCACATTTCCACTCACAGGCATGAGAAACGGGGGGCCTGGTTGAGATGGAGGCGTTGGGAGCGAACTGAGAGTATGGTGCCAGCCGGAGGGCTAACATGCTAGGAAGGGAGGTCTGGAGCCTGGGCTGCCCCGTGACCTTCCCCTAGATCCCACATCTCACCTAATCTGTACCTCATCGATAGACAATCACAAGCACCTGCCTGGCAATGAGAGGGAGACTAGTATCGAACCCTTGAGGCATCTCCTTCTTGAATGGTGCAAGAACTTCTGTCATGGGGTCAGTCTTCACATCAACGTCAGGAGAGAACTTGGGAGCAAGATGGGGCCGTTAACAGGTCCCCAGCTGAGCTGGTTTTGTTTTGATTGTTACCACAGGTGTTGCCCATTGGAAAGGATCCCACAACACATCCTCCCCTGTGTTCATTTCATGGCTGAGATGATGTCTTTCTTTTCTGGTCCAGGTCCTATTACAGGTTGCAGTGGGTCTCCCTACTAGTGACCTCCTAGTGGCAATTATTGGTGGTTGAATGTCTATGCCCAGCAGCACTATTTCTATGCTTTCTGTCCTTTGATTGACACCAAATAGTTCCACAATGTTTGAAGTCCTTTATTACCGACAGATATCAGTTGACCCATCCTGTGTTATCATAAATTATCTAAATGGGGAGGTTTAGAATCTGAGCCTCCTTTGCCTCCTTACATTTCCTAATTAGGGGAGGCTTGTTTGTTCAGGAAAGAGACAAATTTGAAGGGTTCCAAAGTGATTTCCTGTGCCCATCTATACAATGAAATAGCAGATAAATTCTCTTGTTAGAAAATAAGTTCTACCTTTATAGATTTGTTTTTTTTTTTTCTCTACATGTAATGTGACTTATTAACATTTACTTCATCTATTGCACTGGGATGTTGCAAAGATCAAATAAGGCATTTGATAAAAACATGCATTCTGAAAAGCAAAAAAAAAAAAAAAGAAAAAAGAAAAGAAAGCTAAATAATAAAGACAAGGAATTGCAATATAGAAGATTCATTCCATTAGAGAGAGAGAGTTTGGTTCTAGATAGAAACCCTGGGTTGACTTCTAGGTAGGTAAGAGTTTGCAATAAGAAGGAGAAAATAAAACTTGGTTCCCCAAGGAAGGTCAAGAACAAAGCAAGCTTGATTTGTGGTGCAGACACAAAGGCAAAACCAAAAGAATGGAATGACAAATGAAAATAGTTACAAGGACAGTATTAGTAATTTATAATATCCATCTCCCACTTAAATAATTGCCGGTCTCCTTAGCCTTTCCTCCAAAATTCTGTATATTTTTGAAGCAACTTAACCACTGAGGGATTTAGCTTCCTAAATGTGAAATGAAGTATTTAGACTAAAATCAGTAGTTTTTAAACTTTTTCATTTATTTTTATTTTTTAAAGATTTTATTTATTATTTTTAGAGAGAGGGGCAAGGAAAGAGGGAGAGAGAGAGAGAGAGAAAGAGAGAGAGAGAGAGAGAGAGAGAGAGAGAGAGAGAGAGAGAGAGAGAGAGAAACATCAATGTATGGTTGCCTTTCACCTGCTTCCAGCTACAGACCTGGCTGGAGACCTGGCTGGGGACCTGGCTTGCAACCTGGGTTATGTGCCCTGGCTGGTGAAAGAACATTTTTAAATCATAGAATGACATGTACTAGCAAAGACACTAAATAAGTAAATCCACTGAAATAGAGTATTTGAACACTAAGAATATACGTCTAGTTAGAGATAAGTGGTAATATTCCAAAATTAGTTCATTCCTTATAGGAGGAGATTCTGCCATACCTGGCAACCTGAAAACGAGCCCTCTGAACATATTTAGGGGCAATCATCTTTGATAGTGAGGCCCAGATTCTCAGCCCAAGACTGTATCTACAGTTTATTGAGCTTCTTGAGTAATCTGACAATGCTGGGCAGATAAAGGAATTTAGTAATCAGCATTTAATTTTTCCTAATTTTTCAAATAGGGAGGGTAATTGACTCTGGCCAGAGGTATAATGTGAAGAAATTATCTCTGATAATACTTTGAAGGCCATAAGCAGTCTAGAGAATGAATAGTTCAGGTGGCTTTTCTTTATCTAATATTAAGCCCACATTCTCTTAATGAGCTTATTTCTCACTTTTCTGAATGGTAGCTCTAAAGTCAACCTATGCTCCACAAAAGCACAGGGAAGTGTGTAGAGATAAGAAACAACTCCACTTTATTACATAAAGGCACTGTGATCACTGGCAAGTGCTTTTAGGTGGGGGCAGGAGGGCAGGTGAAAAGCGAAGAGCACTTGAGAATAAACCCTGAAACATAAAGGCATCCTTGGGAGGTAACAAGGCTAAGAGACACTCACAAAAATCAACCCAGTAAAACCAAATAATACCCCCTACAAACAGTGAAAGTCCTGCCTGACAAACTGCCCAATCACAACTTAAATTTGTTTCTCTTTAGGGGCACTTAGATGGTTCTTTCTCCATAAACAGGAGACCCCTTGCTTAGGGAGTGCCAGAGGGTGTATTGATAAATACAGGCTGGAAAAGGAAGCTCAAAACAAATCATGAAGGTCTGGCGATGATGCTAGGCACTTGGGTTACGGTTCGTAAGTAGGTGGGAGCTATAGAATGTTTTTACGTGGAAAAGTGACATGAACGAACTCATTTAACTTTCACCTGATCTACCAAGAAAGCAAGTGTTAGAAGGCAGTGGGGGTGGGAGGTGCAGGCATTTATTTTTTCAAGAACCTATTCTATGGAGGAAATTGCTGGCTTAACTCTCAGCTCTGTAGCATTTATTCACATCACAAATTCTGAATTTTTGCCCAATATTTGACTACTTAATTATTAACTCCTGGGTGCTAATCCTCTAGACAGCAAGAACTAGATTCTATTCAGGTGTATCCCCAAGACCTACCCTAGGGCCTGACTCAGCGGAGGGGTCTACTATAGAAAAGAAATCAATAAAGGAGTGAATATTTGTTCAAGCCACGCATTATTGGAGATGTCTGCCCTGTCTACTGTCTGAAAAGACCATGGGCCAGTAACCCATGGGCCTCTGCACAGGACAATGTTCATGACAAACCAAGTAGTCTGGCTAAATATGGAGAGGGTCTCAGGATACCAGATCTCAGCAGTTTCTGTGATTTTTGTCCTGGAGGCATGGTGGTGAGGGGATGTGGGAGGTGGGGGAGGCCAGTTGGCCAACCAGGCCTACTCTCAGTCCTGGAAACTATAGAGAAGTGGACGGGGCTCGGAACTGATCATGGACAGTCCCACTACAGCTGTGCTGGATATGGAAGCATGACATCTAGGTGTGACAGCTAAGCTAGGCTGTGTGTATTGGGGTATTTCCCTTCAGGCTCCCCAAAATATCCATTAAGGGCCTGAACTCAGTGCCTATGGAAAATTGCAAAAGGGGTGCATTTCATTTCGGGTGTGATAACAATGAAAAGCTGATTGATACCAGGTTGTGACCCTGTGGAGATGCTCTGGTTTTGGTTACCCTCCAGGTTAGAGATGGCATCTCCCTCTCTCCTGCCCACTTACATTAAGAGAAGAAGGGGGCAAGCTCAGTGACCCTTATGAAGGCATCTCAGCCTAAGAGGAACAGTGAACTGAGGGTCTGTGTCCTGAGTTTGTGACAATAAGTTGGGCACAGTCTCTATGTAACAGAGAGTCTAGAATAGCTCTAGAGAGGCTGAAAGAACACAAAATCCACAGAGAACCTTATCTAGTGGCAAAAAGGGGAAAGAGGAAGCCAAGAGAGGGCTCCTTAAGAGTACCCTATTCCTGCTGGTAAGAGTACCACTTCTGGAAGAGTTTTCAACAACTGCATTAATTGAGACTCATCCCTTTCTCTACTAGAACCACAGTTCATGGTAACTAGTTTTTCTTAGTAACTCTAAATCATTTTCTTTTCTTTTTACCAAAGTACAGTTCAATCTCAAGGAAATGTTTGTAGTAATAACAAATCACCCCTTATCCTTTCACCTAACACAAGCTATATTATCATTGTCTTTTATTCTTAATTCCTCTAATCAATGACAGGTTCTCTCTTGTCTTACAGAAGGGACATTTTCAGTAAGAAAATGGAAATAGAAAGGAAAGAATCCTTTCATTATTTATTTAAAGTGACACTGTAAAAAGAGCACACAGGATCTATTCATATATGAACCTAGAACCTTTGTTTACTACAGTGGATTCCAGCCCCAAGCCTTGGAGGAGTTCCAAGCCTTTGGAGTTCTTAAAACTCCGAAATTAAAGTAATTAATACAGTCTTATTGTTAAAACAGGTAGAGAGAGAATAAGACTGCTAGGAGTACAGAAACAAGAGGACCTGCCTGTAGAGATGGAGGTTGGCTCTCAGGATTACTACTTCAATTCCAGGACCATCCAAGCGCCTGTTGGCTTTCCAATCTATGCTCCATGTACACTGGGATCCAGACCTAGCCCAGCCCCACCATCTTTGTACCCCTTCCCCTTGTCTCTGATCATCTGAAGCCCTGGTTACATTTTAGCTGTGAGCACAAAGCTATTCCTATCCTTCCAATGTGGAAGGTAGAAAGACAGATTCTTGCTTTTCTGGGCCATCCTTCCAGCTAAGGAAGGCTGTGTGATCTCTTTGTCTTTAATGAGATATAAGAAGTCTGCTATTACTGGGGTGAGGTTAGTCCTGAAATACTTTTTACTTTTTTGCTGCAGGAAGGGGACAGTGTTGGCACCAACCTTTCTCCTTCTCATTTCCCTGCCTTGAATACAGATGTGAAGTCTGGAGGGTCCTGGCCTTCTTGTGACAAGAAGGGGGCATGCATGAGAATCAGGGCAAGGAGACAGCTTCCCTCCCACTGAGCTGTTTCTCTGTACCAGCAGCAACTTGCCTCCAGAACCCTATTAGGAGATAAAAATTAACTCCTGTTTATTTAAGTCACTGCAGGCCAGTTTCTCTATTACTTGCAATCAAAAGTATTCTTCACTGACAGAGGCCTCCTCATCAGCCTTCCCTCAGCAACCCAACGCAAGAGGCGATGCACACAGTGATTACAAGCTTGGCTTCTGGAACCAACCTTAGCTTTGAATCCCAGGTCTATCAATTCTTAGCTGTCTGACTTTGGGCAAGTTGCTTTACTCCTAGAATTTCATTATCCTTATCCCTAAAATGGGAGTCACAGTGGTATGTGCTTCACATAAACGCTAAATGAGCATTTTAAATACTTAAAATTGCTGGCTGGCATTCCTAGCATCCACAGCAGACTGAGGTTCCCCAGCAGGACCTCCACTCCAGCTTTCTGAGCACCCCCCGCCCGACTCTGCACTGGGAAGAGAGAATCCACCCCCTCACCATGGGCCCAGACCAGCTTCCTCTCGGGCCTGGACTCCAGAACCCGAGTCGGACTTCACCGTGATGGGCAATCCCAGTTGCTATGTGGCTCCCACAGTTGATTAGAGGACGCGTCATGCTTTACCCCGCAGTTTCGTTAAAGAGGGAATGGGAATGTGCAGCAGAAAAAGGGGAAGGAGAGAGTTATGAGACCATTTTCCAGGCCTGTTTCCCAGTGGCCCAGGAGGCTCTGACCGTTGCCATGGCAGCGGGCGCAAGGACACCGCCACCGTAGCCTCTCGGTCTCCCTGCACTTCAAGGATGGGAAAAGCAAATCTTTCAAAGAGTCTCCTTCCCCCTTGGGACCTAGGGATTATGCTGTAACTTTATTATTACTTTAAATAAATAAATTACTCCCTTGAGGCCAGATAAAAACATGCTCTTATTAAGATTTTTTCAAGTCAAAAAGCAATTTGAGAATAAAATCAAAGGTGCCCAAATGGATTGAAGTGGCTCTTCAGAAGCTGACATAACAGCAATTTGTATTTATATTATGCTTCTCATCAAAGAAGCATTTCACAAAGGCTGGTTTCCCTCGAGTTATCCCATGGAGCCTTGGGGATCCGCCCGCCTCCAAAGCCCAGCCTGAGGCTCTGACCATGGTGGATGACCTCTCATCTCTGGATCTCCAGGCTGGCTTAGTTTGGGAGCTGGGAGGGTGCTTCTGTAGCCCTACAGGTCAATGGGAAAGAAAGTGGTTGCCTTAAGGTGCCAACCTGCGAACCCAAAGGTCGCTGATTCAATTCCTAGCCAGGGCATATAACCAGGTTGCAAGCCAGGTCTCCAGCCAGGTCCGTGGCTGGGGGCAGGTAAAAGGCAACCATACACTGATGTTTCTCTCCCTTTCTGCCTCTCTTCCTTCCCCTCTCTCTAAAAATAATAAACAAAATCCTAAAAAATAAAATAAAGAAAAGAAAGTGGCTGCCTGCTATGCAAGGACTCCTAGTGGAAACAGATCATGAAAGATGAATTGGAATGGCTGACCACACACACACACACACACACACACACACACAGTGAAAACTATTAGAAATAACTGTCTGGGACTGGGATTGCTCCCCGACTATCCTTTAGAAAAAACCAGGATTTCTGACTAGGCATAGTTTTCCCCAAGTGTTTCAGACATGCAAGACAGTGATAAAGAACTTTTTCTTTCCTTGTATTCTAAATGGGAAACAAGACATACGCATATTTATATACTGAAAAGCTAAAACATCTATCAAAGGATCCTCTTTTATTTGTCTCTGTCTCCATAGTACTTGATATATGGTAGGGGTTAAGTAAGTGTTCTTCAATGAAATAACAGCACAGGTGAATTGATGAAGGACAAAGCGGATCAATGACATGGTGAGTGGAAGTTTCCAGGTAGCAGTGATCACTTGGTGCCTCGAGAACTAGACAGGATTTCACTCCTCAATCAAAAAAGCAATTAAAATATATAGCTACCATTTGTTGAGATGGTAGCTTGACACTGTTTTGCTTGGCTCTGTTCCAGAATTTAATATGATTTTGAGAGTACAATCTTCACCTCTATTAGCAGCACTTTAGAAAATAGGAAACTTAGGTCCATGGATTTGGTAAGCTCAGTGTTGGAACCCAGCTCTCCCTGGCTCCAAATCTATGCTTTTTTTTTTTTTTTTTTTTTTTTTTTTTTAACTTTATTTATTATTTCCAGAGAGAGAGGAAGGGAGAGAGGCAGAGAGGAAGAAAAACATCAATGTATGGTTGCCTTTCACCTGCCTCCAGCTAAGGACCTGGCTGGAGATTTGCCTTGCAACCTGGTTATGTGTCCTGGCTGGAAATCGAACCAGGGACCTTTGGGTTCACAGGCCGGCGCCTTATCCACTGTGCTACCAGCCAGGGCCTCAAATCTATGCTTTGATTCAGTGATTCCTGTGTTACTCCATCCATGGTCCTGCCGCATCTTTTCACCATTATGTCCACACCTATGCTTGTTCCATGGAAATTCAACACTTGAAATATGTTCTTCCTCTTTTATTTACCAAAAGTTCTGTGTTTTCTTTAGAGTCCAACTCAACCCTCAGATCTTCCAGTATCCAGGTTATGCCACAGCCACCAACTGAATATTCTATCAGAGAAGGGAGGGCAGGGATTCCACATCAATTAACAAAGGTTTGGACCCCCTACCACCCATAGGAGGGCCATTCCCTGTTGTGGACTTGCATCCTTTGGGACCTCACACACACAGGGACTGTAAGTTCACTGCAGTCAGAGACAGGGTCCAAGTCCTAGCTCTACTAGTTACCACATGGTTGGTATTAGGCAGGTCACTGAACATTGCTCTCCATTATTTTCTCATTTGCAAAGATGGAGATAAATAACATAGAATGAATCTCGTAGCAGTATTAGAAGGAGTTAATAAAATAATGGCTATAAAAGTCCTAGCACTACTTGGCATGTAGTCATGTTGGCTGTGTTGTCGATGATGAAGAGTGTGAAGACAGAGACAGCAGCTCTCACATGCCCCTCATGCTAAATGGGTTGGTTGAGGCCTTGTGTGGGACTGAGAGGGAAGTAAAGGGCTTTCAGTGACCTCAGCTGAGTGCCAATGGGGGATATAGGGACTGACAAAGGGGACACCATCTTACACTATTCAAGTTCTATAAAGGGCTGCTTCTAATGTGTGGGACCAACTTCCCGGGAGGTTGATCCCCAGCAGGTGATGTAGGAAGTGTCAAACAAGAGGATAAAAATGGTTGTGAAAGATTTAAAAAAGAGTGTTCAGTGATACACTATCTCTCAGGCCTGAGTGTCTCTCTCTGGGACAAACCTTCCTTTCTCACCTCCACTCTCTTGTTCATAAACCCCCACTCTCCATATCCACACTCCCAGTCTTTGTCCACATTAATCACAACAATCCTTACAGTTCAGTCCAAATCCACCCCCATTCCGTGAAGCTTTTCTCAGAATGCTGTCCAAGTGTCCCTTTCCTTCCTGAACACTCACATCACAGAGCCTGTATTTCTTACGTGTCCTTTTCAGTATGGCGACTTTATACTAATATTCCATTGTGCACATTTAAGCCTTGATGATTAGTCTGCAGTTTTTCATGGACAGGACCCGTGCCAAATACAGATTTTTGCATTCCAAAACCGAGGTCAGTGCTGAGGCCAGATGGAGCTGATAATCAGTTTACATACTTGTTCGACAGAAAGATAAGTAGCAACCAACTGCCCTGGCAGGGCCTTAAAAGTTCATCCCGTACAAAGCCTTTCATGTGAAGTAAATAAGAAGATTGAGAACAAAAGAGGGGTATGTTCCCAGCCCACAATCAGTTCATGTCAGAGCCTAGACTAGTGTTTCTCCACTTGGGCAGTTGAAAATGTTAAGCTTTATAAGAGAACCCAAACAGGACAAGGTTTTCCACATTGTCCCCTCTACCCTTCACACCTTCCTCTTCAAGGAAGTTTTAAGCTTTGTTGTTTCTGTGGAAAGCAGTAAAAAATGTGTGCTTACATTGGATGCACTTTGGGCCTTCCAAGTACTCTGTGCTTTGAAGACTGGTACATTCCACTCCACTCAGTGGAGATAACTATGGTCCCCCGAAAGCTCTTGGCTTATCTTCCCCATGACTCACTACTCAACTAGCATTCTCCTCTCCAGGTTTACCTTCAAGGTCATTGCCTATGTGAAATCTTCTCTGACGCTCCCTACCCCACCCCCGCCCCAGATAATCTATCTTTCATCCTTTACTCACTACATTCTACCACTTGGGGAATCATGGCTACATCTTAGTTTTTTTGTACTGAACATGCGCCTGATAAAGAGCTTAACTGTGTTTACTCACTGCTTCACAGATCGAGGCTATAAGAAAATTTTAATTTAAACAGACTTTCGTTTCAATAAATTTGTGTATACTTAAAGAAATAAATATATTTAAATAGCATTGCTATGCCTTCTATGAAAATATAGACAGAAAATGTTAAAATTGTTAACTATATCTTTCTATGTTCTTTGTACGAACAAAGATACATTCTTGAGTTCAACTAAGGGATTTTTAAAAATACATAACAAATGAATTCTCTGACTATGACTCAAAATGTCTTTGTCCTAATTCAGGGAAAACAGAGAAAAATTTACCTGTCTCTGTGCCACAATCCACTTATCTCAAGGCATTTAAAGAACCCTCTTTTCCACTTTATCAGATGCTCTCACTTTTGCTAACTTCTTAACAACTTTACCTTGTTTTAATACATAATATTTCAAAGTATTACCAAAATAACAACTAAAAATGATTCTGTGTTTAGATGCACTTGAAGATGCTGGATAAAACAAATGAAGCATTTTTTGAAGCAGCAAGATTTCTCAGAGCTTTTAAAAATGCTTATGGAGCATGAGACCTTACAAGGGTGCCTCTGGAAGCAACACTTCCAAATGTATTCGACCTCCCATCCTCCTCCTGTAGAAAGAAGCGTTTGGACTTAGTGGTCTGAGGAACATCAGTTGGATGTCTCTAGCTGCTTCAATGACTTACAGAGTAAACCTTATAGGAATAAAATAAAAACATTTTGGCCTGCGAACCCAAAGGTTGCTGGTTCGATTCCCAGCCAGGGCACGTAACCAGGTTGCAAGGCAGGTCTCCAGCCAGGTCCTTAGCTGGAGGCAGGTGAAAGGCAACCATACATTGATGCTTCTCTCCCTTTCTTCCTTCCCTCTCTCTAAAAACAATGAATAAAATCTTTAAAATAAATAAATAAAAACATTTTCACTTTTCCTTTTATTTTATTTTTTATAAAGATTTTATTTATTATTTTTAAAGAGAGAGGCAAAGAGAGAAACATCAACATATGGTTGCCTTTCACCTGCCTCCAGCTACAGACCTGGCTTGCAATGTGGTTTTGAACCCTGGCTGGGAATTGAACCAGCAACCTTTGGGTTCACAGGCCAGCATCTTATCCACTGTGCTACCAGCCAGGGTCACTTTTTCTTTTAAAATCCAAGTTACTTGACCTTATAACTACTATCAACTGTCTTAGAGGAAGTGCTATTTCTGGTGGTACCATAATGCACATCCTTTACAGAAAGGACCATACTTCTGTCCTTGAGTCAAATGCTCGAATATATCATGATATGAAGAGAATAAAGTTACCAAACTTGTTCAGAGGTGTGGTATGGACGGATGCCCACTGCATGATACTGAGCATTTCATCTTCACCACAAACGTGAGGTAATAGATAAACCAAATGTGGTTTATATGTAAAATAAAATGTTACTTAGCTTTAACAAGACATGAGCATCTGACATGCCCTACAGCATGGGTGGACCTTGAAGACATTATGCAAAGTAAAATAAGCTAGACACAGAGGGACAAATGGTGTATGATTTCACCCATATGAGTTACATACAGTAGGCACGTTTACAGACAGAAAATAGAATGGTGGTTGTCAGAGGCTGGGGTGGGGGAAGGGAAAGAGGAATGGAGAGTTATTGTCTGATGAGTATAGAGTTTCAATTTAGGAGGATAATTTCTAGAGATGGATGGTGGTGATGGTTGCATAGCAATGTGAATATACTTAAAGCTGCTGCACTTAAAGGTAGTTAAAATGGTACTTTTGATGTTATGTATGTTCTACCACAGTAAAAGAAAGAACAACTTGGGATGACCATTAGATGGAAATCCCATAGATAAGACCGTGAAACATCAAGAAAATAAGAAGATCTGAGGAACGGGTATCAGAAGAATATAAAATCTCCATTCAGATTTCCTTTTAGAAAAGATTTTTCTTGAATACAAGAGGTGAAGCAACATATCAGTGTTAAAAGGAAGAGCAAAAGGAAAATAATTTCAAAATTCTGCTGTTAGCCTGTTGTTAAATTTAAAATATACACGAAGGCCTGATGTGTACAAGCACAGGACTAAGTAATATTATTGATACAAAACTCCCTGAGTCAGTTGGAGACAACAGAAACCCTTCCCTGTGTTATAAACTGTGCTCAGAGAGATGTGCATGAGTTATAAATACACGGCTTAGAGTATGGGGGAAGAAGATGATAAGTCTAATTATAGCTCCATTTCCTCTTCTTCATGCATAGCTAATTCTTTCACCTGTGAGAGCCAGGTCCCGCCCCACTGCCTCTGCGAAGCCATCTGAATTGTTCTAACCCACTATGGACCAGCTTTTGAACTCTTCCTAGAACGGCACTCAACTAACTATTCAGAGTCTTGCCATTTTCCCTCTGTAGTTTTGGGTGGACATTGTAAAATGACTAATATATATTTTTATATCTTTTCATGTGTTCCCCCTATCTGGTTTTAGAGGCATCTATTGATTTGGGGATGATTCAGGTTGCTAAAGTGGAAATAAAAGGAAAAGGGGGAAAATCAGTTTTTGAGTCCATAGTGCAAAAAAGGTTTTGAATGCCAGGTATGGTCAAGAGAGAAAGGGCTTTCTAAATTCCAAAAGCTCTCCTTATCAGACCCAAAGCTATGCCTGGCAAACTCCGACTCAGTGGTGAAATTTTTACCCTAACTTACAGAAGTGTTCCAGAATGGAGACATTAGGGAAGCTCCCCCCAGGTAAGCCGACCAGAATGCATTCCTAGGCCAGGAAGAGGAGAATGACTTTGTGTGGATGCTCCCATACAAAGAATAGTCAGTTTCTCTGAGAATTAAAGGCCTGGACTTTCTTAGGCTTTGGCCACAGGTGGGATGTTAGTTGACTAAAACATGAGACTAGGTGTTCCAGAACACCCAGGCTGCTGCTCTGCCCCCTGTACCCCAGTTGGCTGGGAGAAATGTGAGATCAGTCTGAGACAAAGAACTCTGATTCCACATGATGTGCACATTGTACGTAGGGGTCTCTTAAATTCTCTTGATTTCTCTGTGGACATACAGTTGCTGAGATGCTGAAAGGCTGAGTTAGATGGGGAGGATAAAAATGCAGGGACCTCTGGCTGGTAGCACAATGGATAAGGTGCCGGCCTGCGAACCCAAAGGTCGCAGGTTCGATTCCCCAGCCAGGGCACATAACAAGGTTGCAAACCAGGTCTCCAGTCAGGTTTGTGGCTGGAGGCAGGTGAAAAGCAACCATACATGTCTCTCTCCCTCTCTGCCTCTCTCCCTCTCTGCCTCTCTCCCTTCCCCTCCTTCTAAAAATAATGAAATAAAAATCTTTAAAAATAAATGCAGGGACCTCTCCAACAGATATACTATTTGATGACTATGTACATCAACAATAACAACAACAACAACAGGTAACATTAGCCATGTGGAAGATACCAGTACAAAGTGTTCAGGAACCAAACAGGACCAAGCTCATTCTGGTGGTCAGCTTAGAAAACAGCCTCCAGGGCAGCCCACCTTACCACCAGGGGACACGTCATGCGTCCAGCCATCCTGGGGAGGCACACAGAGAAGCTTCTGAAGGAAGAGGAAATATCCCTGATTGAGGATTTATATTGGAATTCACTAAATATTATCCAAATGAGACCAAATGACATCCAAGAGATGATTCTAAAATGAAAAAGATGGAATTGTCTTTCATTGGAAAAAATTTTAATGGTAGGACTGAGAACAAGTATAGGAAAGAAATGTACTCTTTTATTTTAATTTTTTGACCTATTTAACTTAAAGCATATAAATGTTCATTACTTTTCACCACTTTAACATAACAAGTAGATTGTAATCTCCCAGAGATCTGTGGCATGCTCTATGCTAGGTGCATAGTAGGTGCCCCTAAATATATGCTGCATAAAGAGCTGAAAGGAGGAAAATGTAAATTTCATTTCTTCTTAGTCTGTCATCCCACTGAATCAAAAATAAATTATAAAACGGAAATTATTTTTTAAAGAATAACACAAGAAAAATCAGAGAGAGAGAGAGTGTTCTGGAAAAAGAACTGGTATTAGGAAAGTCACAGGACTTTGTCCCTAGAATATTAATACCAGTGGCCACAGATGTCTTCCTGCCAACGTTCCTGTCAATAAGCTGAGGTAAATAGCTATCTGACCAGGAAAGTCCTACAAAAGTAATAAGCAAAGTTTTTAATCTTCAAAAATGTTTGAACATTTCTCCTTGATAGTGGAAAACCTTGGCACTTCTCATAAATGGATATTTCCCTTGGGGAGCTAATACCCTCTCTGGGGTCAACCTGGCATTTTCCTGAAGAGTCACTGAGACAACTTTTACAAGAAAGTCACCCTATTCTCTTTTTTTAAAAGATTTTAGTTATTATTTTTCAGAGAGAGGAGACAGGAGAGAGGCAGAGAGGGAAAGAAAAATCAGTTGCCTTTCACCCGCCTCCAGCTACGGACCCTGCTGAAGGCCTGGCTTGCAACCTGGTTATGTGCCCTGGCTGGGGAATTGAACCAGTGACCTTTGGGTTTGCAGGCCGGCACCTTATCCACTGTGCCACCAGCCAGGGCTCCCCACCTTATTCTCTTAACTTTAAATCCACTTTGCTTTGAGGAATCATTGATCAAATACATATATATATATATATATATATATATATATATATATATATTTATTTATTTCCTTTGGTTTGTTTGTTTGTTTCCTGATTGGAGCTTCCAGTGGGGGAGAAATTTTAGACAAAGCAAAAACCTTAAACCTTAAAAGTTGGCAATCAGTCTAGGCAAGTGTTAATGAGAAAGTTAACGGACTGCTTGGCTTTCCCTTGGTGTGTATAACCAGGTGCACAAGACTGTTCTATTAACAATAGAACTCTGCAAAAAACATGGTGGAAAGCAGGTGAATATTGATTCTCTGTCCAAGCTCATAAATACTTAATAAGGCAATAAGGTAGTTTAAAGATACAGGCATTACTTTAAAAAAATCTGGCACAATGGTATTCAGGAACTCTATATGCAGTATCCCATAAAAATATCCTTCTGATCCTTTAAAAAGCCAGTTGTATTTCATAAACCCTTCCCTGACCAGTTCAGCTCTCACTATCACTCCCTGCTCTGAGCTCTAAGAGCATTTATTGCCTG
The DNA here is from genome assembly GCA_004026585.1 of Noctilio leporinus. Taxonomy (NCBI): domain Eukaryota; kingdom Metazoa; phylum Chordata; class Mammalia; order Chiroptera; family Noctilionidae; genus Noctilio; species Noctilio leporinus. Next base: position 16,058 of record PVIW01007500.1, read on the forward strand.
TAGCATTCACTCCATATAAGCTGTGAGGTATCTTTAAAAAACAAACAAACAAACAAACAAACATTGTCCAATAGATAATAAAATTCTCTAGGGTAAGGATCACATTAAATTCCTCTTATTATCCCCAGGCCTGGAGCCTGGTCCACAGCCCATAAGTGTTCAATAAATGTTTGTTGTTAATGATGACATGTTGTAGACACATCTGAAACAATCTGGATAAACACAATACAGGAAAAGTGCAAATCATCGTCTAACAAACGTGTAAGCCAAGAAATCAATACAAGAGAGCTGTCTGAGTGAAAGACAAAGTAATGCCCTTCTCCCTGCCCCAACAGCCTACATGGTGATGGATTATGCTACATAAAATTATCGATAAAGTGCAATGTAGTCACACTGATTTCTAAACAGTAGCAAGAAATATTAGATACAAAATGTAACACTACAACAAAAGCAGCAGAACTGAGAAGCCATTCACAGTAATAGATAGATTAAGTGGATGAAGAACCTCTTTGCAAATAAGTAACTTCAAGCATAATAAAAACATGGTGCTTTCATTTCCTCCTTCTCTATCTCCCCAGCCCAGATACTGAGATGCTGATTTTTTGCAAGATAGGTCGCATGAGCGTCACTTGTCCCTTAAACAAAGGAGCAGGAAGGCAAACTGGGGCATTCAACCTTTGCCAAAACAAACCCAACCTTTTCAATTGAGTTATGTTCTCACGATGTGAATCAGGCTGAGTAAATTCATACAATTTTCATTTACATACTCAAAGTGAGAAGAAAAATCTACTTACCTCTGGTCTGAGTTCCTGTCTTCTTCCATAAAATTTGACTTGATTTAGTGGTAGAAAGCTTGGGCCCAAATCCATTCCAGTAGTGACCCTCACATGGCCCTTCTCTGTCACTCTTGTTTACCCTTTCTATACTACACTTTCACATTTGTTTCATCCTAGAGGTGGGGAACACTTAGGCAGAAGGCTCTACTGCATTTATTGAATGTATAGGTAACATGCTCAGCACTAGCATTGGTCTAATTGATGGGAAGCAGGGGAAAGATCAGACTAATCCAAGAGTCCCTGGACCCTGGGCAAAGAACTCAGACAAGAGAAGGAGTGAATGAGGGCCACGGGCTGCCCTCCCTAACCCTGCCCCCTGCTTACTTTTCTTCATTGTCATATGGAAAACCGGAAATGATGATTAACTTAACTGGTCACTTCGGTGGAATATTGATTCAACTGCTTTTTAACAGTATTTACTAGTTGGAATAGTGATTCAACTGCTTTTTAACAGTATTTACTAGTTGGAATAGTGATTCAACTGCTTTTTAACAGTATTTATTAGTTCTTTGGCCTCACTAACCAACCAAACAGATTTAAACTTATGTATTTACTCTTCATTTTACCCACTACCATGTTTCTCAGTCACCTTAAAATTTTGAATGGATTAGAGAAATTGCAAGAGGATGCACCTACACAGATTGAGCTCTCATGGCTTGTTCATTCTATAGTATTATTAGTCTACTTTGATGCATTAAACCCACCAGCTAAAGGAAATAAGAATTGAATTTCGTGGGTTAATTGATGTGTAGCAGTTTCCATAACCAACATGGCTTTCTTCACAGACAAAGAAAGACCCAAACCATCTCATCTCTTTGAAACAATTGGCCTGTGGCATCTTTTTGTGAGTCAAAGTTCTTACTGAACTGAAGAAAGAATTACACGTAAAGTATTCCTCAATTTAGTGAATGCAGGAAGCTTTCATTATACAACATAGAGTTTTCCTTCTAAATCCTGAAGATGTGGACTTAGAAATGATTCATGTACTCACAGTCATTCACGTCCTGTTGGCACAGTGGACTGAGGTGCTCCAAGCCTTTTCTTTGTCTGTAGGAAGAGGTGGAAATATTTCAATGAGATGTACCCATGTCCAGAAGCACCCAAAGGGAAAACTGGAAAGAACCTAAATAGGAATAGAGAGGAGCTGGTTTAGCCTTGTTGTTTCTGAGGATGATGGAAGCAGCCTGTGAAGTGGTGAGGAGTTGGGGCAATGGCTAGAGACAGCACAAGGAGGCACTAGGGGGCAGAAAATGGGATTCCCCACTAGATGGCACTAGGACACATCTGTGGCACCCATGGGGACTGCTACGGAGGCCAAGCAGAGGGATAGGATCAGCTTTCACACATCTCTGTAGGCAAGGCCCTAGATAGGGTGCCATGGAGTTAAAGCTGGTGCATGTGGGTATTTCATACTTCCTTAAGTTTAATCCTACATTGAAGGCATACTTGGAATGACACATGTATATGTTCATACCAACTATGATTGCATATGTGGGTATGAATGTGCATGTGTGTGAATACTTATATACACACACATACGAATATGTGTGTACATAAATACATACCTATATATTAGTATAGATATAGATATAGATTGGGGGACATTATTACAATGCATGGAAATCATGTTGGAGGAAGGGGCCTAGCTCCTTTCGAATGTATACTTTTTATATACTTTCTCATTTACCCTTTACAATAGCTGTGAGAGGTGGCTGTTATTACCCCCATAAATTCCATACATTTGATCATAGTTTATTTTATCAATATCCAGAGGCACTAGCATTCCTCAAAACTCATTTTGAGTAATGCATCGCAAAGCAATTCAGAAAAAATTCTGGAATGCTTCTTATCAATAATAGTAGCATTTAAAATAATGATAAAGCTCTGGCTGGTGGCATAGTGGATAAGGTGCTGGCCTGTGAACCCAAAGGTCACCGGTTCAATTCCCAGCCAGGGCACATAACCAGGTTGCAAGCCAGCTCCATAACTGGGGGCAGGTGAAAGGCAACCATACATTGATGTCTCTCTCCCTCTCTGCCTCTATCCCTTCCCCTCTCTCTAAAAATAATAAAATAAAATATTTTTTAAAATAAAAAGAAAATTAAAACAATGATAATCATATCATTTTTATTGGTATGTATATGTTCATATCCTTTCACCTCAGAATGCTACTATACCTTTGTATAGTTGAAGTTGGGTTCCAACCCCCCACTTCTCCTGTCTTACATTCTCTTTCCTTAGATACACATTCACTACACCCTCTGCCCACTCTGTCACTCACCATGATGCTCCAATGTTCTTACTATGGAATTTAACTCCTCAATCTGGTGTTTTAATCTCTCTTTCAAGATTTTTCCCCTCACTGCTCTCCAAGGTAAACCCTTTGGCTTAACCACCTGGCTCACTCTCTGACCCCTAAGCAGAGCGTATGCTCGCTCCCTTTCCCACCTTTTGTCTCCCCTCATTCCTCGTGTGCAGGTTCCTTTGAGAGCAGAGGTAACAGCACAGGCTGTTATCTGCTCATCGTGACTTCCTTTGACCATGCTTTTGACCAGAATGTCGTAACAACTCTGGTCCTCGACCCGTACCACCCTCGTCCCCATCTTATCTTTCAAAAATGGATGTCCACAAGCAGAGTCACATTTCATGACCTGACACTCAGCAACTCATGGGGTTGTATTTTTTATTTTAACTATGGGTGGCAGAGCTTTACTCTATGGAAGTTAGACATAATGACAAGAATTACATTTGTGTGTGTGTGGCGGGATGGGGGGGGGGCAATATACATTTTACTTCTGCCTTAAAAGTTCATGTATATTGAAATCCTAGACTTTCAAGTCCAAGTTTTGCATTAGTTGTAAGAGCAGCTTTAGGTGCCCATGAGCTTGTGGCAAGTGTCTATGCTGCCCTCCAGCTGGTTGCATCTCAACTTTCTGGAAGTAACTGTTTGAAGAGGGATCAGTGGATATGAAGGCAAAGAGGCGAGGTAGCAGGGCAATCTCTAGTCACAAGATCTGGCTTTGGGTTCTGGTTTTATGGCTGGCTCCTGAGAGGCCTTGGCCAAAGCTACTTAACCTTTCTGGGTTGCAATTCCCTCAGCTATAAAATAGCAAGTCTAATATTTAAACTCTTAGAATTATTGTGGGAATTAACTGTGGTAATTGCTGTAAAGTGCCTTGTAAATTATAAGGGGCTTTGCAAATGTTAGTCATTATTAAGAAAACATGGACATCGCCAGGTTTTTTTGGTTTGTTTGTTTGTTTGTTGTTTGAGGAAATAACAGAGGTGTTTACAACTTCCCTAGAATAATTTCTGTTATGAAATGAGTGTTTTCTCTTGTGTATGTAGTATAATTGCTCCCTGTCCCAGTTCTCTGTTCATATTTAGATTCACTGGAGTCACCATTTTAACAAAAAATTCTTCCTTCCATTGTTTGAAGGCTGCTGCTCAAGATGTTGTTAGTAACCAATTAAGTATTGTGGCTAAGTTTGTCATCTTCAGCATTGATTCCAACTTTGAACTTGCAACTACATACACACACCATCAGATTTCTTTTTCTTTTTTCTTTCTTTCCTTTTTTTCTTTCTTTCTCTCTGTCTCCCTTTCTTTCTTCCTCCCTTCCTTTCTCTTCCCTCCTTCATTCCTCCATCCCTTCCTTTCTTTCCTTTCTTCCAATGAGAGTCTAGACACATTCACACCAATAAATACCACTGAATTTTTGACTAGAGTAACTATTTGTAATTCTTTCCTGCCTGAGTCTGCTCAAAATGATTGTAAAGTGTTGTCTTTTTCTCCAGATCATATAGCTTGGCACTAGTAGGTACCTATACCTGACTTTGTGTTATTTATCAGTTAGGTCTCTGTACGGACTACAAAGTTAATGCATAATCTACTATACAGGAGGCCTGATTATTGAAGAACATTCCCCCGTACTTCTACAGCCTATAGGGGCAATGCATTTTCTCTGATATGATGGGCAGTAGTGACTCACTGGACCAGAATGCTCTTGGAGTCCACATAATGATCCTTACTTCCACAATAGAGTAAAAAGACAACAGACTCTGGTTTCCTGCCTATTCAGTTTTCAGATTATTGATCTGGTCATGAATCAAATCTTCATCCTCTGGGTGTCCTTAGCTCCATGTATGTGCAGCCTCCCTTGGGAAGGCCCGTGTCCCAGACCTCCCCAAACCAGCACCCGTACAGCAGCTGCTTATGGATCTCAGTTGCTCAGATCATGTGTGTCTTTCAAGTGTAATATTTCAGCCTTCCTTAAAATGTACAAGGTCAGGGGTAGTAATACCCCCTAGGAATAATAAGTGAATTGCCATAGCCACACAATTATAAACAAGAAAGGCCCATAAATATATAAGCATAGAACTTCCAAGCTGGAATGAAATGCTATAAAATTGCTTACAACCTATTGTACATTGAGGCTAGTTTCGGTGGATTAAAGACAAGAATCGTTCTAAAACTTTACATGTGTGCACGTACACTGATTTTCCCAAAGGGTCATTGTTGAAGCTTGTTTATTTCAATGTTCTCAGTCACACAGCCTCTCAGAAAACTGTCCTCAAGTGGCTAACTTATGCTACACAAGAGCTACATGGAACATTTTAGGAGGGATGATCAGCACTGATCTTATCCCCATCGGGTCTATTGGGAAACTTATCTTCTGAATTTCAATATAAAGATCAATTCTATTTTGAATGACCACTCTCTCACAAATACAGAAGAAAAACACAATTGATTCCTTTGCTTTCATGGCCTTTCTGTCCCCACCAGCCTCTCCATGTCATTTTTCCACCTCATACTCCAATGGATCCTTCTGCTTCAAGCACAACTCCAAATCAGAACTTGTTATTTAAACCATTCCCTTTCCTCTCTCCCTTGTGTTGCCTTGAAGTACACACTCTCTTCCCAGGCCCCTGGCTTCTTGCCCTAGAGGGAGGGTTCTGCAGAGGATTCCTTTGTGGTGACCTGGGGGATTCACATAGGTGAAGTGCTCATTCAATATTTATTGAGTAAAAGAATGAGTGAATTGCAGAATGAGAATCTATTCTAGAAGACTCTGGTCTGTTCCATGTTCTATTGAATTTTCACATTTCCAGGGTGTGAAACAATGAAAAGATCTCTAAATTCAGAATTGGTTTTTAGTGATAGGATTCCAGCTTCCATGCAAACAGTAAAGTCTTGAGGTTTAAGTCTGACTTGCACCTACGTACTTGATCTATTTTCCATTAAGGGCTCATGAGCACCACAAAGGCAATGATCTTGACTTCAGTGCTTAACCCCCAACAGCCCTCATTATATTGCTCTGTTCAATGAATGTTCCTCACATCCTCCTATAATTTCGAGTTGGCTATAATAAAATGTTTTGCAACTTAATGCATAAAGTCGTTAAAGATCCTCTGGTAGGTAATTGATAAAAGAACATTGCAGCCTGTGCATCATATCCATTGGCTCAAAGTTCATGCAACCTGTACTTGAACACATTGTACTTAAACCACTTATTTGAGGGTATCATCTATCAGCGGATGGAAGGTAATGCTGATCTCTGCCCCTGTGTGCTGCAGGGGAAAGTCCAGATCCCACTCCTGTTGGGATGCTGGAGGAAAGCATCTTGAGACAGAGTGGTCCTTAGGCTCGGCACCACATGGCAGCCCTCTATTCTCACTAGTTCCATAACATAATGAGGGTTGCAGTTGTGCCTGAATACCTACTTTTCCTTTCTAGGTCTTCTAAACAAAACTGAGAGAGCTACTACCATAGAAATGAATCTCCTCTCTCAGCAAAATACTCCCTACTTCCCATTCCTCCTCACATCATTCTCTCTTCATACAAAATTTACATAGATGGAATATAAGGCAGAGGGAGTTTCTGGCAAGCAATGGGCCAGGTAACCTCTCTAGGAAAGTTTTTTTTTAAACCTCAAATAGTGGTTTAAATATTCAAAGTAGCTTTTACTTTATACAAATATATTCATTGAATTTGGTTCACTGATAAAAATCATGGCTTACATGTCCATTAATAATTTCCTTTACATCAGTCAGTTAATTTGAACATAAGGAAATGATTTGTTAGCCATTTATCTTTTATTGATCATTTCAATTAATAGCATTTCAGGTTTGATAAGTTTACATTATTCACTTAACTCTTGAGAGTGTTATTGATAAGACAAAATAAGACTACACGCTCACCATTATCACCTTTAAATCTACTCTTATCCAGGATCTAAATACACCACAATGCAAAGTGTCTCCGAGGTCACCAAATCCCAATTCTTCATCAGACCAGTTAGAAGTTTGCACTGTCAACAGGGAGCCGTGCTTGGCAACTCTATAATCCTACCACAGTGAAGGTAGCACAAACCATCAGGTAGGCCAGAAGGTTTCCATTGTACAGCCATTCAGTGAGTCTGAACAGTTGGAGTATACTGTGGGTTGTCCTCCCATGTGCACAGATAAGCTATAAATATGCCCTCTTGTTATATGGACAGGAGCCTCAAGAGGTTCGTATGCATCTGTCCCAGGTAAACTTGTTTGAACTCTTGGGGGATTCCCTTTAGCTTTTTCATTACCACTCTGAAATAATATGCAAATAGTTAGGTGACAGCCTGCCCTTTATTTGAACATTATTAAATATACAATGGTTTTCACATATAACATGTCCTGTGTACAGATAAGCCCCTACAGGATAATGCATATTCTCAATGCCAATTCCCAAAATGTTAACTCACTCTTCAAGTTGCAAAAGCAACTCTCAGATATGGCAACTGAACACTCAGCCTGGCATCTACGTCGGCTGGCAGGAGAATTCATGTACTAGTGTTTGACACACTCATTTTCTCAGGTGAGATACTATGGGCAAAATTGCGTAATTTATCAGGCTGGAGTGGCAAAGCTGAATAATTAGATTATCTCCTGTACAAGGCTACATTTTATGATGATTTTTTAAAACATTGTAATCTAAAGTGGGCTTGGAGTTGAGATGTGGAGGGGGTGAAAGTAAACTAATTGAAAGATGCTCTTTGTGAAATAACAGCTACATCACTTCACGCCATCAAAAATGTGATCTGAGCCTCAAATCACCTTATTATTGGCCTACAAGTATCAAATGCTTTATTACTATGAAAATGATTATACACACACAGACACATGTACATACATACAATGTCACGTTTAACTTTTGGTAGAGGAGGAAGCAATGAAAAAGAAGCTTAGAAGCCAATAATTTTTCCCATGAACTGGTAGAAAAGAATTCTCGAATGTTAACAAAAGTGGACAAAGAGAAAAAGGTATGTCTTACCCCACAGTTCCTCTTGAGCCTCAAAATGACAGTTTGGAGAAGAGTAGCCAATGTTGCCAAAGAGACAACTTTAAGAATTTGGGATCCTTCTCAGGTGGTCAAGGCAAAGAAGGCAGCCAATGTGGAGGGCACGCAATGTCCTGGGGTTTCTTACCCTGGCTCACTCCATCCTTCCTCCCTGTCTTCAGTGCCTGAGCACTAAAGTGGGTCTATCATTCTAGGAGATTTGCTTTTGAAGTCCCTCCCCTTGGACTGCTCTCATTAGCATCCTGTTCTCCTTCAATGGTTAAATGATGCATGAACCCCAGGTTGCTTTCCCATTGGAGAATTTGCTCCTTATTTTATTAAGTCACCAGACAACCCAACTCAGGGGCCCCAGGGAGGAGCATTGGAAGATCATTCTTCCTGGGGTCACTGTGGTTCTGCTTGGCCTCTCCTTCACCATGTTGCTTCCTCCTTTTTTTCTTTACACATCACTGAGAGGTTAAATTTTTACAAATCTTATATTCATAAGACTTTTTTTTTTTTTTTTTTTTTTTTGAACTGATGAGAGATAAGAAGGGCTTATACGCCTGGCCTTCCCAGGATGGAAAACTCCATTTGTGAAATGAATTGGCTGTTCTAAAGGTTGGTACATGAGCACACATTACCATGAAATTCAGGTAGAAGAGGCATGTTTAAAGAAAAGGTCAAGAGAGACCTTCCCATAGGATCTGGCCCTTTCCTCTTTGAAAGAAGACCAGCCCAAAGTCAAGTTCCATTACTGTGATTATTTGCAAACTGAAGCAACTTGAAACTCAGGCACCCAGAACCCCAGCTTTCATCAACTTCATGTCATTGACCTTCTTCTTATCACTATCACAAAAAGAAACAAAAATAATCTTTTATTCCCCAGCATCGAGTAGAATGATTTGCACGTATTTGCCTTAAGCATAGGGTAAAAACTAAACCTCACTTGCATTCACTATTTCTTTTGAACATCACATAATTGGTCCCCAGATTTCCCTGACATCTTAGATTTTATTCTGAAAACCTTACATTAGCTATAAGTTTATCCTAAGGATCAACTCCCTTTAAGCCTCAACGTCTATCCCTTGCTTTTGGAACTGAAAATGTTTTTCCAAAAGCTCAGCATGCTGTCTTTTGGGCTTTTGCTTTATCTACAGCAACCACTCTGTTAGGAAACCTTGCAAATAAAACTAGGCTTTGGAGTCTGGGCACATATGAAAAGATGCATTGCCATAATAAACATTTTAGTTTCTTTGTTTAAACCAGCAATAATAGTTTATTAATAACAGCTGAGGCATGGCACTGGGTTCTAACTAAAGAAAAGGGACCCTATTTCTTGAAATTTAGATTATTTCCAGATTAATTCACTCTTGCATTAAAGACATTTCCATTTGATAATTCAATATTAGACTCATGTTCAGAAGAGTTGTGTGGCCTTAGTGGACAATTGAGGGTCAAGTTCTCTGTTCTCTCTGCAGAACTTCCTAATTTTCTCCAGCAGCTGTACATCCCCATTTTGCAAGTCATCCCTTTCAAAGAACTCTAATGGCTTTGTAAACCATTCAGCCTACTCCCAACACTCCTGTGAGAATGACAGAACAAGAACCAAATATTTTATAAGTGGGAATGAATAAAGTAAATAATGTCTAGCTATAAGTGGATTCTATGCAATGTTTCCTTTTAGTCGATAATCTCCTTACTAAAAGCAATCAGGGCTCCTTAGAGAAATAGCTGATTTTGGGACTGAGACAGGAAATACATAAGGTAAACCTGGAGAATCTTTCAGCACCAAAAATGTAAGAAAGTGTTTAAATACACACACACACGCACACACACACACACACACACACACACAGAGCAGGAATGTCAAAGAAACACAAGAGGCAGGAGCTTTCAATAGCCAAAGCTGAAACAATTTGGACAACAAAATAAATAAAGTAGTAAAATAAAATAAATACCTATGAGTCTATAGGGGAGAAAAAACTTCCTCCTACTTACTCTTAGGCTCTGCAGCAGGGATTAAGAATTCAACTGATATAAGGCAGATGACAGGAGAAAGGCACAACAATTTTCATTTCATATTTTTACATGGACATGAGAGTCTTCAGAAGGAAAATCAAGACTCAAAGATGGTAGGTTCTAAAGCTTAAATACCTTTTTGAACAGAAGAGGATAAATTGTGGGGATGTGATAAGCCAAAGAGGTGTATATTCAAGGCAGCAAGTTGTGGAGCAGTGACTGGGAAATAGCTGGGGAAAAGTAGTGAGGAATCAGCGTGATTAGGTAGGTTTGTTTATGCAGGTCCACATTAGAGCTCAGTTTGACTCTCTGGTGATCAGACTGTTCTCATCCTGGTTCAAAGTGGGCACCTTTGTTATGGGAAATTTTAGGACCTGGTTTTAGATAGAAAAGAGGATGTCAGACAGTTCTCTCTGCACCTGCTATTTTTCTAGTGCCTTCAGCTCAAGGTAATCAATATGCTACAGAGGCATATTTTGAGTTGGATTTTCTGAACCTCTTCAAATACATACTGATATATGTAAATAAGCAAGTAAGTAGATGGAATGGACAAATCTCCCAAGCAGAAGAATTTCAAGTAACTGACGTAGATAATCAGCCATCAAGAAGGTTAAGCGTAACTATTCACTAAGTATTGGCTGCCCACAGAGACTTCCTTCCCAAGAGACGGCATGCAGTACTGACAAAGGAAAAAGTAACTTTCCATTGCTAAACCTTACCAACATTACTTCAAACATAAGAAAATTATCTCTGAACAGCATGTAACCTTGATAGGGAGTAATGAGAATGGCACTTTACCTCTGTAATCTTCCTAAAAAACGTACAACTCCACTGTGATAATAAGGAAAACATCAGAAATCCTATTTAAGGGTCATTCTACTGAATGCTTTGACCAGGAGCCCTTGAAACCAACAAGGTGATCAAAAAAAAAAAAAAAAAAAAAAAAAAAGGAAAAAGGGACTTTATGTCCCAGGCCTGAGGAGCCTAAAGAATACAGCATGCTGACTAAATGTAATTTGGTATCCCAGATGCGACCCTAGAAGAGGAAAAGGTAAGCACTAAGAATATCTGAATAAAAGTATAAAAATGTATTAATATTGGTTCATTAATTGTGACAAATGTACCATACTTTTAAGTATGTTATAAGATGTTAACATAAGGGGGCAATGGATGTAGGGTAAGTGGGAACTCTATATCTTTGTAATTTTACTATAAATGTAAAGTTTTCCATAAATCTAAAATAAAAAGCCTATTTCTTACAAAAAGAAGCTCCTTAGTTTTCAGGCAAAACCTAAGTGCATAGACACATTGGCATTCAACAGATGTTCAGTAAATGCATGAAAATAAAATTTGTTTTTTGGTCTCTGTGAGTTGACCTTCATATCCAAGAGGTCTTTTCTTATTTAATATCAAAAATGACTTTGAGGGTAGAAAAGGTATATGAAAAGAACAAACTCTGCTGTGGAAGAAAATCAGAAGTAATTTTTTAGCAATGAAAGTAAATATTGACATCACATAATATCCATCACAATAGAACTTTAAAAATTATAATGCTAATAAGAGGCTAAGCCTTTTATTTCCAAAATACTTTTACATTTATTTGCAATGCCCATTCCTGCAATTTTCAATAATGAATTGAAAAACGCAAGATAGATATTATGGTCTCCATTTTAAACATCAAATACCTAGAATTAAAGAGACAATGACCAGCGGGTTTAAGGCAGAGAAGAAATGTTTCATAATCTACATATAGACACACCTTGTTTTATTGCTCTTCACTTCATTGCACTTTGAAGATACTGCAGTTTTTATGAATTGCAAACTTGTGGTAACCCTGCCTGGGCAAGTCTATTGGCGCTATTTTTCCAACCAGCTTAGATAATGGTTAACATATTTTTAGCAATAAAAATTTTATATTTAAGGCAAATTTATTGTTTTAAAAGAAATAAGCTATTGAAAACTCAACAGACTACAATATTGTATAAACACAATGTTTTTAAAGTACATTTTATTCATTATATATTACAGTAGTCCCAATTTTTCCCCTTTGCCCTCCCCCTACCCAACCAGTACACTACTTCTCTCCAGCAACCCCTCCCTTAGTTCATGTACATGGATCATGCACGTAAGTTCTTTGGCTTCTCTATTTCCTATACAAATTTTAACTTTCCCTGTCTATTTTGTATTTACCAATTATGCTTCTTAACCCCTATACATTTTCCCTCTTCTCCTTCTTCCCCCTCCCAGCTGATAACCCTCCAAACGATCTCCGTATCTATGATTCTGTTCCTGTTCTGGTTATTTGCTTAAGTTTGTTTTAGTCTTTATGTTTTAGATTCACTTTTTGGTAGATTCAGTTGTCACTTTAATGTTCATAGTCTTGGTTTCCTTTTTCCTAAATAAGTACCTTTGACATTTCACGTAGTAAGGGCCTGGTGATGATGAACTCCTTTGGCTGTACCTTGTCTGGGAAGCACTTTATCTGTCCTTCAATTCTAAATGATAGCTTTACTGGATAGAGTAATCTAGGCTGTAGGTCTTGATTTTCATCACTTTGAATACTTCTTGCCAGTCTCTTCTTGCTTGAAAAGTTTCTTTTGGGAAATCAGCTGATGGCCTTATGGGAATTCCTTCTCTTCTTTTCTCTTGCTGCTTTTAAGACTCTTTCTTTATCTTCCTTAAGTTCCAAGTCAGTGATTTGAATCCTGGCTTCCTTTCCATCACTGTTGGCTCCCTGTGTATTTTACTTTACTTCACTTAGTGTAACTTTCATTTCTCCCCTTATACTTTTATTGTACTCAGTGAGTTCTCTGAGCATCCTTATCACCAGTATTTTAAACTCTGCACCTAATAGGTTGGCTATCTCCATTTCATTTAGTTCTTTTTCTGGGATTTTGTCCTGTTTTTTCATTTGGGCCATATTTGTCTTCTCAGTTTGGCAGCCTCCCTGTGTTTGTTTCTGTGTATTAGGTAGAGCAGCTTTGAGTCCCTGTCTTGCGCACCTGTTAAGTTGTATGGGACAGACTTAGATATTCCCCAAGGCAGGGCAACCTGCTTTACTGCTTGTGGCTCTGTATGTGGGGTAAGGGTTGGAGAGGAGACAAAATCACTGCCTAGCTGCTGAAGGTTTGCTCAGCATTTGCCCCATTTGCAGTCACAGCTCCCCTTTCCCATATGTGACTAGTGCCCTTCTGGCTGTTGCCTGGTGGTGGCTCCCATAGTAGGTGGGTTTGCATACATTCTAGGACCATGTGGACCCTTTAAAAATACTCTCCTAAGACCAGCAGTTTCTTCCACTGCCCAAACCCTCACTGGTTTTTACAACCAGAAGTTATAAGGCTTTATTTTCCTGATTCTGGAACCCTGGGCTGTGCAGTCAGGCCTGGGGCTGGAATAACTCACTCCCAATGTATGCTTCTGATTTTTATCCACCTCATGTGAATGTGGGACTACTGTTCTGCCACCACCTTGCCTCTCCTACCCAGCTCCCCACCTCCACCCCTCCTATCACCCGAATGAATATGGTTTCTATAAATCCTTGGTGGTCAGACATCCATTCAGTTCAATTTTCTGGCAATTCTGGGTGTTTTTTGTTTAGAGGTTAGTTGTAATCTTTCTTATGGTTGTACAAGGAGATGAAGTGTGTCTACCTACACCTGTATCTTGACTGGAAGGGCCTGACAACACAACTTTTATATGCACTGGGAAAACAAAAAACATTGTGTGACTTGTTTTATTGCGATATTTACATTTTTGCAGTAGCCTGGAACAAAACCTGCAATATATCCAAGGCATGCTTGTATTGGCAATAATTAGTTTGTGATGTAGGAAAGCTGTTTCACTTTTCTGGGGTTTAGTTTTCCTGTCTGAAAAAGGAAGAGTACCTTTATGGTAAAGGAAGCTTTATGTATAATATATCCTTCTAACTCCAAACATGTAACATAAAATAAGCTTATTTATTCATTTTAAAATAAATACAGAACTGCACTAAATATTACCCTCAAAATCCAAAGACTTAAAAGGGATGGAAATTAGAGGCACAGGCAGAAGCTGAAGTTCCATGGTCACCAAGAGGTTGAGATTAGCTATGTATGGATGATCTAGCTGGGGCCCTCAAATGGGGGTGTGTGTGCTCCAAACTGGGCCCTGGCTGTACTATATAGAGGTTGGAACATCTTAGCTTATCTGCCCAGGTGGCTTCTAGAAACATGGTTCTTTCCTAAAGCCTAAGGTCTAAGTTGAGGTTCTAACCTGAGCCTAGTTTCTGGGGTGATGTAGGTATAGGGACTGGGAATGGAGCTGAGCTGTTAACATAAAGCTTCCGATGGGTCCATAATTGGAAGCAATCATAAAATGGCCTTTTAGCCCTAGCCTGAATGGCTCAGTTGGTTGAGTGTCATCCAGCAAAGTGAAGGGTCACAGTCTGATTCCCCATCAGGGTACATCCCTGGATTTCAGGTTCATTTCCTGGTCAGAGGCACATATGAAAAGGCAACCAATTGATGTTCCTCTTTTACAATGATGTTTCCTTCCTTTCTTTCTACCTGCCTTCCCCTCTTTGTAAAATAAATAAAAAGTAGATAGATAAATAGATAAAAATTGCTTTCTAGGAAAGGGGCACAGGTGACTACTCCCTAAGAAATGAGTGGAATCAAAGAAATGGGAAAATTCTCATTCAAGAAATAGAAAAAATAGAAAATTTGAAATAATGTTTTTTTTTTTTTTTAATTTGGTATCTTTGAAATCAACAAAGAAATGAAAGATGGGAATGCAAAACTTGATAGTAGACTAAATTTAGACTAACACAACCAAAGAATTTTCAAAATGAAAGAATTGAGCAAATTTCTAGGTTGAAATAAAAAAGACGAAGTGATAGAAAAAAGAAAGAAATTAACATGGAGGCTAAGTATCAACATGTCTAATAAGAATTTCAGAAGGTGCAGTCACTGTGAAAAGCAGTATGGAGTTACATCAAAAAATTTTAAATGAAATTGCCTTATGACACAGTGATTCCACCTCTAGAAATTTATCCCCCCAAAAACCCCAAAACACTAATTCAAAAGAATATATGTACCCTATGTTCACTGTAGCATTATTTATAATAGCAAAGATTTGAAAATAGCCCAAGTGACCATCAGTAGATGAGTGGATGAAAAGACTATGGTACATTTACATAATGGAATACTGCTCATCTACAAAAAAGAAGAAACTTACCCTTGCGGGCAGCATGGATAGACCTGGAAAACATTACGCTAAGTGAAATAAGCCAGTCAGAGAAAGGCAAATACCATATGATTTCAGACATATGTGAAATCTAATGAACAAAATGAACTAATAAGCAAAATAGAGAGACAAATAGAGAACAGGATCAGGGCTATGGGGAGTGGGGAGCAGGCTGGGGGAGGGGTGGATGAATTGGGCAAAAAAGTAAAAAAGAGGAAAAACTAATGGACATGGACAACAGTTTGGTGATTGCCCAGGGGAAGGGGAGAGGAAAAGGTGAAGAAGGGTATAGGGTGGATAAATGGTGATGGACAAGGCTTGACTTAGGGTGGTAAACACACAATATAGTGTACAGGTGATGTGTTATAGAATAATGCACCTGAAACCTGTATAATTTTGTTAACTAGTATCACCCCCAATAAATTAAATAAAAATGAAAAAGTTAAAAATCAAAGCATTTAGTAGTGGCTGACATTTTACAGAATTAGAAAGCTGGGACTTTTCCAATTAGGGAAATCCACTGTTGTGTGCACAGCAGGAAAAGTAAAAGTATCTCTGTGCGTAGATGTTGCAATGGACAGAAGACTATAAAATCTAACCAGAGGAGACAAATTACCCAAAAAGAATAGCACTCTGGTTGACAGCTCATTTTCTTCATTAATAACAAAATTAGTTCAGAGTGGGAAAGTAATTGTGAATGTGGAGTGTTATGCCTTCAAGAATAAATGTAAAATGAGGATGTCTTCAGATATTTAAGGAAGAAGTTTACTATCAGATCCCTACTGCAAGAACTATTAAGGGATATAATTTATCAAAAAGGAGAATAAATTCAGAAGTAAGGAGTGGGATTCAAGAAAGTTGGTGAACAAATAAACTGAATATAGGGATAATAAAAATACACAGAGGTATATTGAAATATTAAATAGGCTTCTTTTGTGTTTCAGCTGTTAAAATTCTAGACAGTAATATCATGAACATTGGGAATGAAAGGATCGAAGGAATAGGAGGCATGCTATAGTTATTATTATACTTTGTTAGAAAATTAGTGATGGAATGCATATATTAAAAATTTGAGGGAACCACTAAAAGAACAGAAATAAAATATGTTATTTACAAGCCACTATAAGAGGGAGAAAAACGAAAGAAAGAAAATTATATTATTCTAATACAGATGGCTAGTGAGAGAAAAAGAGAAGTAAAGCAAAAGTAACATGAAAAAAAACACACAAAATAAGGTGGTAGAAATAAATCCAAAGGTACATAAGGAAGCAAGTTTCAGAACAATGCTTTGCATATAGAATTGATGCTTGTATGTAAAAAATTTTAAATCCCTAAGAAAATAATTATAATGCAGAAATAGATATATGTAATCAACTCTAAAGAATGTTTTAACAGACTCATGATCATGGTTGCATATTGGGACAGAGGTCAAAGAAGACTTCCTTTAGCTATAATATGCTAATCCTTTGTGTATTTACAAAAAGAAAACAACAATATAGCTAAATATTCCAGATCATTAATTAAAGGTATGAAAACAAGGTATTATTAGATTTTTTCATGTACATCATGTACCTTATATATATTTCTTTTTACAAAAATATGTCTAAAAATGTATGTATCTCTGAATTACCCCAAAGGCACCCAGGTAGCTACAGAACTAGCACCATGGTTTTCTAACTTCAAGTCATGGTTCTTTCTTTTCTACCAATATTCTAGGTGTTTTAGTTATAATCAACGCTAGCTGCTCCCTGGAGTCTTTAGAGATGACTTTTGAAAGTTCATAGAAGCTTTGGGGTTTTCATCCCTTTTTCTTCTATGCTCAATGCCAAGATTGGCACCAATTTACACCAGAGAGGTTCTTGTGAGGCTTAATTGAGGACCACAAAAGATAGCAAGATCTTTAAGTGAGTAGCTCTGAATAATTTCCCCAAGCAGATCATTCTGTGGAATTTCATTTTCAACATGAACGGTCACACTTCAAGCAATGAATGGGACACATTGTTCAGGGGGAATGACGCACTCAATTCTGTAGTGCTGCTCAGCAGCCCCAGTGCAACTCAGGAGTGCGTCAGCATTTTCATTATCAACCCATCAGAGGAGTGGAAGTGCCTGAGGCTGCCTCTGAAATCAATGTGCTGAGTCACTTCCGAGAAGGGACCCACAAGACTGTCAGAAACACAAACATCAACCTCTGCCATGATCCCCTGACTGATACTGGTTTTCACCTTGACCTCATTATGACCCTGAAAGTTTTCCTTGCCTTCTGGAGCCTACTAAATTGCTTGTGATGGGCTCATCCCTACAGTCTCCTACTTCTTCTTTTAGTGGGTTACACTTTCTCTGCAATTGGATGAAACTAGGGAGTAGGTGGAAGATCTTTTGTTTATCAGGCAGCTTTTTCCTGAACCGAGTTATTGCTGCATACCATACATTTTAGAGCTAGAATCACTAGATAAGGGAGGCACTTTGTAATCTAATAGGTGAACATGCATTTAGATATAATGACAATTCACTCTTCCTGGCATTGAACTAACTCCCAGAGGAGGGAATGAGTTGGAACACATAACAGGCTGTGTTTTTCTAGAGTGTACATGATGTTCAAGTCCACAAATGATGATAGTCTTGTTACTCTGCAATGCTCCTATTTGTTTTCTCTGAGTTTCTGAAGTCAATCCATCCTTCGTGATGAATCCACTCCACCTCAGAGAAGGCTTCCCCCTTTGCTCATCCAGACTGAGTTTTGCCTCTGAACTCTGTTTGTATTGAGGTTGCATGAAGCTTGGCCCTTGGTCTATAAGTTACCTCGGGGTTACTAGTTCTGTTTGCCAATTAAATGGAGAGCCTCCTGAGAGTAGCCCCTGGTGTGAGGGGCTGAGACTCAGTTTGAGAACTGGGCCAACAACTTGCAAGGCACTGGAGCATTAACTACGAGTTGCTTGATTGCTTATCACAAGTTATTTGGCCCAGACTCCTCCTCTGGTGAGAGGAGACACCAGCTCCACTCCTCTGAATCAGACCCTCATAGTCAGAGAGTTGCTCGAGTGAACTGGGCTCAGGGCGCCCTAAGATTGTCAGTACTCAAGACTATAATGTTTTCCCATGGTTTTTGCAAAGGTAGCAGTCTGTTTTAAGAAGTCTTAATATTACCTGAAAGATGGGAAGCTCAAAGCTGATGCTGATTTAGAGGGGGAAAGCTACTGGATTGTCAGCCATGGCTATAACCCTTATCTTAACTGCATGTCTCCTACTGCTCCAGAGAATCATAGCTTCTCAGAATGAAAGTCCTGTAGCTTAACAGCTTCAAGATTCTTCAACTGTGATGCATAATAAAAGCTCCATTGGACATTGCAACACAGTACATACATGTGACTGAATGAGAGAGGAAGAAGTGAGAATGAAATAGTTTTAGGAAACTCTAATTAGTGTATGTGGTGCACTTGATAATGTAGTTCCTATTCTAACCTAGCAGAATCTATCCTAATTCATTAAAATAAAGTGGTTGGATATAACCTGCTATGTTGAATTTATGACTTTGATATCCAACATTCCAGATATGAATTTCTTATTCCCATATCATCCAGTATCTGCTTCAACCTTGTTAGTGACCTTGTAATCAGTAAATTCTTTGAAATATGTGATAGGATCTTTCTCTGTAACTTCTGAACCCAGATGTTTTTATTGGATCTTTTCCTGTTGCTTTGGGTTATGGCTAAAATCAGGGTCTTACTCCCTGTGAAATGTTGCAGGTAGATACCTCCCTTCAGGGCCTTCTGATGAGCCACAAATGGCTCCCCCTTCCCCTCAATAAGCCATCAACCCACTTTCCCTCCTCCGTCTCAGTTGGAAGAGGAAGGTTGTAAAAGGCGAGCCTTTAGGGAAGTGCAGCGTTAGTAAAGGGAGGTTATGCTTTTCCCTGCCCATTCCTACCCAGTCAGCTAAGGGACATCTTCAAGAGTATTAAGCATAAAGATTTGAAATGTCTGTAAAACACAGGCACAGAGACTTTACAAGAAAAAATAACAACTACATACCAAAATTCCTTATAAACATAGATGAAAAATTATAAAACAAATTTAGCACATTAAAGCTCCCACTATATAAAAAGGACAGTATTTTATGATTAACTAGGATTTATCCTTGGTATGCAAGGTTAGCTTAACATTTTGAAAATGAATGTGATTTACCATATTAAAAAACCTAAAATCTAAACAAACGAAAATCACCCACAGGATCATTTTAATAAGTCATTTCATGATCATTTTTTAAAAAGGCATTTAACAAAATCTGGTATCTATTCCAGATAATAATTCTCACAAATAGAATAAAAGAAGATATTTCAAACCTAATAAAGGGTATCTACAAAAGCAGTTACCTATATATTAATGGATCAAACTGGATGTTTTCCCCTTAAGATCAGGAACAAGAGAAGGTTGTCTACTCCCATCAGTTCAGAATTATACTAGAGATTCTACTCAGTGTAACCAGGCAATCAGTCAATCAATCAATCAATCAATCAATCAAAACAGTCATGTAGATAGAATAGGAAGAATAAAAATCATCTTTATTCACAAATGACATGATCACTTATTTTAAAAAGTCTAATAGAATCTACAAAAATGTTACTCTAACTAATATGGGAGTTAAACAAAGCTTCAGGATAAAAAAAATCAATATCCGGAAATCAACTGCATATCTTTATACTATCAAATAAAAATTTCAAATTGACATTTAAAAAGCACCATTAAAAAAAAAAAAAAAGCACCACTTAAAATAGCAGCAGATAGTATGAAATACTGAGAGAAAATTTGAAAAACTGCAAAATCTACTCACTGAAAGCTATAAAATTCTATTGAAAAAAGGTAAAGAAACTTAAATGAAAATGCTCATGGTGTACAAGACAAAATATTGTCCAGATGTCAATTCTTCTCAAGTTCGGCTCTAGATCCAAGGCAATTCCATCTAAAATTTCAGCAGGCATTTGGTAAAAACAGACAAATGGGTTCTAAAATTCTTACGGAAATACAGAGAATCTTGAACTTTGAAAAAGAAGAAAAAAGTTGGATGGTTAATATTACCTGACTTCAAGACTTACTAAAAAGCTACAACATGTTATTGGCATGATAATAAATAGTGAATAGAATACAGAGTCTAGGATAGATCACCTATCCTAGATATGGGAAATTTATTTTCTACCAAGGTGTAAAATTCAGTGTAGAAAACAACCTTTCCTGCAAAAGGCAGTGGGACAATTAGAAAGGCACATGGATCATGCCTCTCTGGTTCAGATTTATCTGAAATGCCTTAATTCATATGCCTTCATTTTATTTATCCTCTCCCAATAGATCCTTACTGCATGCAAAGTAGAACTGAGACCATGGGCCAGGCATCATGGCTGGGATATTGGAGGGGACCTGAGAAGGACATGACTCCATGCAGGTCCCAGCACCTGCCTTCCAGGAGCTTGGTCTATTGGCAGAGAGAATTGGTATCAGATGGGAATCTGGTGGAGCATGTGCTTTGGGGAGAAATAAGCATAAGGAGAGGATCTCTGAGGAGGGAGAACAGGCAGCCATTTGAGAGAACAAGGTGGGAGCTTCCCTCCTATCTCCCCATTGAGTCATAAGCCCCTCAAATGCAAGGAGAGTCTCTCTGTCTGTCTGTCTGTCTGTCTGTCTGTCTGTCTCTGTCTCTCTTTCTCTCTGTCTCTCTCTCTCTGTCTCTCTGTCTCTCTCTGTCTCTCCTGTGTCAGTGAAAGCCAAAATGCCCTGCCCTGAGCAGGGGGATTGTGATGCATTTTACTTCTTAAAAAAGGTTACTCAGAGTAGCAGGAGATGCACAAGGCTTGTAATCCTGGCCCTGCAGTCCTTAGCTCTGGGGGAAATTATCTACCACTTCTGACTGGGAGTTTTTGCATCAATGAAACTGGAAAAACAACAACCCTTAGGTTTTGGTTGATGAATTAAATGACATTCTGAAGGTTGCGTGAGAGTGCCCGAATCTCCTTAGCAGATGCTTTCAACAAGGGAGGCTGGCAGCACAAACTTTCTTTGAGTCATGGAATTATTGGTAAGAAGATGTCCAGTTCTCCCTGAGCAGGAGGTAACAAGAAGGGAAAGGGAGCTGCAGCTTCTGGTGATTTTTGCAGCACTGCCATGGCCCATCGGCATCTCATGCCAAGAATTAAACCCACTCACCAGCTTGGTCATTGATTCAGTGGCAGAAATTCTGCAGGGATCCAGGTCACACCTGAAAGGCTGATTTCCAAACCTGACTGTTAACACTAATAATTTGGGAGAGATATCAGAAGTGCAGACTATTGGACCCAACCTGAGGTTCTAGGATAGGGGCAGAAAACCCACTTTTTCAATGGCTACTCCACGAGTCTAAAGCAGCAATTGGAAACTGGTGACCCTTGAGACCTGTTGGTTTGTACACACACTGTCAACACTCATTTATTTGTGCCCTGAAAAGGAATTCACAAACTTTTGTAGTCTGATTTGCTGCTTCCACAAGCAAGGTCTAAAGGAAGAGTTTGTAGAGAAAACGACTGTATAAACAAGGCAAATGTTTAGCCCGCTGAAGAAGAAAGGTCAACAAATGGTTCCCAAGCAATTATAAAAACCACTCTGTATGCAAATAGTGCTGCTAAACAGGGGATGTGCTAATTACAAATTATTCTTATCTCACCTGCAAAGCTTTTCTGGGTGTTCAAATGCACATTATAAACCTGAGCTCTGCGCAGGACCGGACCGAGTCATCAGCTCTAACCTGGGGAAAACCTGGGAAAGTGTCTGTCACCAGGAGGTGATGGTCTCCAGGAACTCCTGGGAGATGGGGGCTCATCTAAATGTGACCTGAGAGACGGTCCTGCCCACCTGCTTACACATACACCCTTGGCTTTCCCTTTATTTGTTGGGTTTGTGACCCTTTCCTTCATTCTCCTCAGCTCCTTGTGCCTAGATCAATGAATTTACTAACGCCAATTATTACTTCTTTCTTTTTGGGTGTCATTTTCTTTTTAGCTTTATCAAATTTTATTTTATTATAATAAGAACACTCAACATGAGATCTACTCTCTTAACACAATTTTAAGTGTACAATATGTTATATGGAATACAGGCATGCTATTGTACAACAGAAATCTGGAGCTTATTCATTTGGCTCAATGGAGACTTTATGCCCATTGATTAGTAACTCCCCATTTCCCTCTCCCCCATTTCCCGCCTCTGGCAACCACCGTTCTACTCTGATTGTATGATTGTGACTATTTTGTAGTTCTCACATAGTGGAATCATGTGGTATTTCTTTCTGTGGCTGGCTTATTTCACTTAGCATAAATTAGAGGGATAGTTGTTATCTCATGATGAGCACTTACTGAGAACCTGGCACTGCTTTAAACATTTCATATGCTTTATCTCAACAGCTACATGAAACATACATGGCTTGCAGATATTGGAAGTCAGGTTCAGAGAGGTTAAACAATATGGTCAATGGAGCAAGGCTAGTACTACAACTGATGTCTAAGTATAAGATCCAGGATCTTAATGATGCTACCTCCTGCTCCAAACCTCTACCTACAATGACTTCATTCTCTCTATTGATGACAGTGTCTCCATAGGCTAAATTATCTTCCATTTGGATTCTAAATTTATTTTCTATTGATAAGAAAGACAACAATTACTGGCACATACTAATATGCCAGGGATACTTCCAAGTGCATTTGTGTACTATCACATTCAATTCTCCCAAGAACACTCGGAGGCAGCTTGTACTATTATTGTCATTCAGTCTAAAAAGCAACTGAACCTGAAACTTTTGCTCAGAGTTAGAGATCATAATTGTCGAGTCTGGATTTGACCTCGAGTTTTCTGACTACAAAGCATGAACATGTAACTTTTAAGCATACTTCCTGTCCTCCATAATATTTGTCACTATCTTTTCTCGCATGCCACATTCAGTTTAATCTACTTACCAGTTTCTTATGTAACTCAACTGTTTCTATCTCAGAACTATGGGTTGGCTTTTTGCCCTAGAAACTGAGTCACAAACTCCAACTCTATATGAAGGCATGTAAAGGTATGGAGCGGAATTCAAAAGCTATTTGTGGAATTATCCAATAGGATACGTGGAAGTAGAGCTATTTCCAATTCAACTGCTCTTTGACCTATCATTGTCAGCAAGTCATTCCTCCTATCCAGCCTTGCCTTTGTTTTGCTTCCTGACACTATGGAGTATCCTGAACTATTAATTGCCCAAATGACTTTTGATTCCTGGCTCTAATTTGATTTCTACATTTTGGGAACACCAGGTCTGGCTGCCCCTATGCTCCATCTCAGGCAGGATTGGCTGGGCAAAGAGATATCTGAAGTCCAGGTGACAAGACAAATCATTTCTGTGAGACAAGCAATCAGGGAGGATACAGACCACAGACTGTAAGTCAAGTTCCTGGCAATTTTTAGGATCAAGAAGATTTGAGTAGAGGTGAAAAGAAAGATGTTCAGGCAGGCAGGGATTTGGCATCTGGAAGATTCTACAATGGATAGTACTAGTCAAGAGAGGCAGCATCCTGAGCCTGTGACAACAAGTAGCTGGAATATAGAGACATGGTCAGGAAATTCTAAGAATATGCTAGCTACAGCCCTAGAGGACCCCAACTTTCAAGTGGGTTACCAAAGCAAAGATTAAATAACAAAGGAAAAGATGGTAACCCATTTACAAGATATGCTGGATCAGGATCAGTGGCAAGGATAAATTAGTGGCAGAGGATTCTGTAGTTTCTCACCTGTGAGCATTGTCATGATCGGATGTACCTGTTTATCTAGATTTGGGGGTGGCATGGCTATTTCTCTGATGAGTCCAAGAAGAGTTTGATTTCAAGTTCCCCCATTTTTTCTTATAGTAATAGAGTAGTGGCTTCCAAGTCCTTCACATGAAGGAGCTGGAATTAAAGGTTCTAAAGATTTTTCTTCACATATTCTCAGTTTTATATTATACATGTAAATCTATGCCCCATCCATTATGAGTTAATTTTTGTAGGTGGTGCAAAATGTTAAAGTTATTTTTTTTGTTGTTGCCTGGCTTTCTCCTTCTTTTCCTTTTTCTTTTTTTAATATAGCTACTTGTCCCAGTACCATATGTTGAAAATCTATCCTTTCTCCATTTGGTTGCCTTTGCGCTATCATATTTATATTATTTCGCTTTCTTATATATAAACATAGACTACTTTTATATGTTAAGTCATATTTTATGCTCCTCAGTCAACTGTAGCATATTTTATACTTGGCTACTTTATATATTTCTTTTTTTTGTTTGTTTGTTTTTTGTTTGTTTTAGATTTTATTCATTATTTTTAGAGAGAAGGGCAGGTAGAGAGGAAGAAAGGGAGAGAGACATCAATGCATGGTTGCCTTTCACCTGCCTCCAGCTATGGACCTTCCCCGAGACCTGGCTTGCAACCTGGTTATGTGTCCTGGCTGGGAATCGAACTAGCAAACTTTGGGTTTTCAGGCTGGCACCTTATCCACTGAGCCACCAGCCAGGGCTTTATATTTCTGTTTTTGTTGCTTTATATATTTTTGTATCCTTAAAAATTGGTTTTAAAATTTTATTTTCTATCTAATCTTTCTTGAAATACAGAAAATATTCTGATTTTTATATATCTTTTTATCTCATCAAATATTCTTATTGGCTTTAGTAGTTAATTTTGTTGCAAAATATTTTTTGTCTTTTTCTATGCTCTGATACAAGAAGAGAATTATCTATCTTTTCAAAGTTTGAAATAATGTATTTATCAAATTAGCTGGAGTCTTTGAGAATTTTTCAATTATATTTCTTCTGTTTAAATCAAGGTGGAAATTCAGATTTTTCTAAGGAACTATCAATTTCTGTGAGATTTTCAAAGTCACTTCCAGAGGGACTAATATAACAGTATGTTACTTTAAAAGTACTGTGTATCATTTTTATTCAGTTTTTTTTTCATTGTGGTTAAATATGTTTAACACAAAACCTACTGCTTAACCATTTTTAAGTTCAATGGTATTAAATACACTTATAATGTTATTCAATCATCACAACTATCTTCATTAACTCTATCTTATAAATATGAAATTCTATATCCATTAAACAGAAACTCTCAGATTCTCCTTTCAGCCCTTGGAAACCACCAGTTTTCTTTCTATCTATGATTTTAACTACTCTAAGTAGTTTGTATAAGTGGAATCATATAGTACTTGCCTTTTTGTGACTAACTTACTTTACTTAGCAAAATGTCTTTAGTCCCATTCAAGTTGTAGTGTAGGTCAGAATTTCCTTCCTTTTTAAAACTGCATATTTCATTGTATGTACATACGTATATACTCTTCATTCATCTGTCAGTGGACACTTGGGGTGGTTCCATGTTTTAGCTATTGTGAATAACGATGCTATGAAACGGGTATACAAATATCCCTTTAAGATACTTCTTTTAATTCTTTTGTGTATGTATCCAGAAATGAAATTGCTGAATTATATGATAATTCTACTATTAATTTTTTGAGGGACCACCACACTGTTTGCCACACTGGCTGTAACATTTTACATTCTCACCAGCAATACACAAGGGTTATAATCTGTCTACATCCTCACCAACATTTGTCCTTTTTTTTTTCTGTTATTTTTTTTTTAAATGGCAGTCATCCTATTAAGTGTGAGGTAGTATCTCATTGTGATTTTGATTTGCATTTCCCTAATGGTTAGTGATGTTGAACATCCTCTCATGTACTTATTAGCCATTTGCATATCTTCTTTGAATAAATGTCTATTCAAGTCCTTTGCCCACCTTTTAATTGGGTTGTTTTGTTGTTGGTGGTGGTGCTGTTAAGTTTTAGAAGTTCTCTATATATATTGATATCATTGCCTTATAGAATATATCATTTGCAAATATCTTCTCCTTTTTGTCTTTTCAGTCTGTTGATACTATCTTTTGATGTACAAAATTTTAAAATTTTCATGAAGCTCAATTTGCCCATTTTTTTCTTGTGTATATTTCATATTACCTTTAAAATTTTAAATCTTATTAAATTAGATTCTCCAAAGGTCATTTATTTTATTAAGATTTTCCCCCTAAGGTACCAGATACTATTTTTAAAATTCTGTGTACCTAATTTTTTTTCATGCTTCATTAAGTTTTTTACTTCATGTCTTCTTTTATACTCCCCTTTTTTAGGTTAGTGTGTTAAAAGTGTATTAAGTGGCTGCTTAATTGATTACTCTCATTCCTCAGTGCTTAATTAAAAAATACACACACACACACACACACACACACACACACACATATATATATATATATATATATATATATATATATATATATATATATATAATGGAGTGAATTTGCCCAATGATTCTGTTTTGACACAAATCACATACTTTGATAAATACTGCTCTTGCTTTGGATACTTTCTAACAAGTTCATAATTATAGTCTTGGCTTCCTCTCAAATCCAAGAGATTTTTATGAAGATTGCCTGGTTAAAAAATTAACTCTTGTTTAATGTATATTCATGAAACCTCATTAATTATTATATTCAAATTTCTTAGTTTACTTCAAGACTAAAAGTGACACAGGTATATTAAAGTGTTCTGTTATTCTGCATTTTTTCTTTTCTTTTTAAAAGATTTTATTTATTATTCTTAGGGAGGGGGGAAGGGAAGAAAGAGAGGCAGAGGGAGAAAAACATCAATGTATGGTTGACTTTCACCTGCCTCCAGCTATCGACCTGGCTGGAGACCTGGCTTGCCACCTGGTTATGTGCCCTGGCTGGGAATCGAACCAGCAACCTTTGGGTTCACAGGCCAACACCTTTCCATGGTGCCACCAGCCAGGGCCTATTCTGCATTTTTATATTTCATATGATTTTAATATATTTTTTATATTAAATGGAATATAAATCTCTTCTTCAGATGGCATCATTTACTGATTAAAAATGAACCATTGTCTTATTTTGTGCAATTTTTCTTTTTATTTACTTTATCTGAAATTAATATCTTTTTATGCTTGACAGCTCTCTCTCTCTCTCTCTTTCTCTCCCTCTTTCTTTCTGAGAGTTGTCTTGCTCATTAAGAGCACATACTTGGAATTTTACATATTTCTTTTAAAAGAGGGGTAATGATTATTTACATTCATCCTCTATCTTGTTTGGTCCTCCTTTAGGGTAATTGAAAAAATCTTGTGATTCTTTGAATGGCACTACCTCTTTCTGAGAAGCAACAGAACCTACTCCACCCACATTTCCTTCCTACAGTTTTCTACCTCTGCTGAGCAAAGGTAATGGCATTAAGAATAAGAATAGGACTATGTAACAGGACTCATTTGTATCAGGCGCCAGATCCAAATAGATCCTATGAAATACTAGATCAAGAACTGAAGAATGTAATAGAGCACCCTATACAGAGTGAAACTGGACAGCTCAATCACTCCTTCACCTTACTGGAATTTGGAAATAAGACAGAGAGTCAGCAGTCAAGAGAGAGGTACAAACCCATGAGGACACACGGAGTGTTTGCAGAAGTCCTGAGGGAAAAAGGAAGCTGATGAGAGCAGTTGGCTGGGGACATGTGGGAATGCTGAGTACAGTGGGTGAGCTGTAGTGTGGCACTGGTGTGGCAAGCAGGTACAACAGGCTGATAGCTGAATGGCATTCCAGGTCAAATCAACTCAACCATTGTCTCAAACTTGTCTACTTTCCCTGTCCCCCTTCTCACTCTAGGGAGCTCAGGTGTGTCCAAATTTATAACCAGAGAGCCCCAGATAACATGTTGCTTCCTATAAGCTATTTCTTACACCTCTCTGCTCTTTCATTATTTTGTCCATTTTCCTATATGGAATGTATATTGTTTGATTTTACATGCCCCAAAGACTTGTTTTGAACTCTGTTAGTAAATATCCATCAATTTTTTAAAAATGTTATTTTATTAAGCTTTAATTGCCATGTCTATAACTATCACTATAAAAATCAAGAGGAGTGAAATCTGCTGACTTCTATCTGTCTGTACAGGGGAAGGGATTTAGCATAATCATATTGCTCTGCCTTGACAGTCCTTTTCCCTTTAAAATAGAAACTGGGATTTTTATACATCTTATTAATACATCACTATTCTTTTTATAATACAGAGCTCATCTTACAAATTCTTTGACATGTTACTTTTAAGCAACCACATTTACCAGAACTATTTAATTTTAATTCTGTTTAAGTGAATAAGCTAAGTGCAATATTTATTTCTCAATCTTTTATACCTCAATTTCCACATTCTTATGACAATTAGCAAATACTACATCATGATTCATAGGTACCAAGAATTCTAAGCATATTAGAACAAGGACTCATATAAACCTCATAACAGCCTGATGAGAGGAGTGCTGGTGTTATCCCCACTTTATAGGTGAATGAACAGACATGTTCATTCACAAGTTGTGGAAAACAACTTGTCCACAGTCACATGCCTTGTTGCCTACAGAGCCAGGATTTGAAACCCAGTCAGTGAGGTGCTGAGCCCAGGTTTTCAGTAAATTTGTTATGCTGTCTCTTAATTATAAGCTTTTAATTTTAATTAATCTTTTTATAAGTTCTTGTCATTGTTTTCAGAAACAACACTTGAGTAGTGTATTTCCCGAGTTTTAATATGACTGAGAATTATTCTTTATTCCTTTCATTGGTGAAGTGCCAATTCATTTGCTTAAATTAACAGGAAGCATATTCTTTACTTCAAAAGAAATTACCCTATAACCTTGCTGTGTTCTCTTTTGGTATTCAGTGGTAGAGGTCTGATGTCAGCCAGATGATGATATGATTTTTAAAATATTTATTCTTACTCACAAGGTGGAAAAAAACAGTATTTACCTAATTACTTTCAGGGAGAACCCTTTATTGTTTTTTAGTTTCTCTTTTCCTTTCCAAAGGAGAACATGATAAAGTGCAAGGGCCCAGAGGCAAGGCTCCAGAAGCATGTTTCTGAGGCAAAGAAAGCTGGTTGGACTGATGTGCACAAGGCAGGGAGGGGAGAGCCTAGAGAGGGGAGTTCCAGAGGAGAAAGTGAAGCAGAACCAGCAGGATGGCCTGCGAACTTCTGTTATGCTCTGCGGTGGCTCCTTAGGATACTTTCCAAGTCTCCAAACTCCTGGATGAGCTGGTGTTATGCTGTGACCTGTGGCTCTGTGGAAACTGATGAAAGGGTTGAGGCTAGCACACAGATTGGTCAAGGTGGAAC
This sequence comes from Noctilio leporinus, assembly GCA_004026585.1. Taxonomy (NCBI): domain Eukaryota; kingdom Metazoa; phylum Chordata; class Mammalia; order Chiroptera; family Noctilionidae; genus Noctilio; species Noctilio leporinus. Next base: position 45,696 of record PVIW01007500.1, read on the forward strand.
AGACAGTGCCTGGGAAAGCAGGGGGAGTAAGCAAAGAGGTTAATGAGAAAGAAAGTTCCATAGGAATTTCCAGAAATCACTTGGGACAGCTTCAAACCATCTCAGGCAAGGGAATAGGAGATTAAAGACAATTTACTCAGATCTTTCAGGGACAGGCAGGCCCCAGTTGACATCTGTAGCAACGGTCTCTTCTATAAAGTTCTCTGGATATAATAAACTTGTTGCAATGTTCTAATTATGGATTTTACTGGGAAATTCATTAATCCCTTCTGTTTACATGATCAGAGAGCTTCTTCAGCTCAGAAATATTTCTTAATTAATTATAGTAATTAGGAGTACAGGTATTGGACTCAAATAGCCAGGGAACGTCAAAGCTCTCTCATGAGTGAGATGTGCAAATTACCTCACTTCTCAGTGCCCAGGTTTTCTCATTTATAAAAGAGAGAAACATTGCAGCTATGTTTTATGTAGCAGTAATGCTGACCTGATGATGTCAGGATGCTGTAGCACATGTCCAGCACAAAGAACTTGGTAGAAGTTAACTGTAATTAAGGTTACATATTTAAGCATCATTTTTTTCCCTATTATTCTAGGTCCTTCCTCAAGAATGTCTATAATTCTTATGCTATTTATTTATTTAGTTATTTAGGAATTTATAATTCTTTTTTTATAACTTGCTTTGGCTTCATGTTATAGTAAAATATGTCAGGTTCCTCCTCTAAATAAGTGGTTTAATTTTCACTATTTCTTCCTTATTCTTCAATACCAATCATGTATACTTTAATTCTGCTACTATTTTTGATTTTCTAACAGTTGCTCCTTATTTTTCCCATCTCTTTCATCTCATCCACTGATGATTTTTATCTCACTATTTTCCCTCCCAAAATGACTTTTAAATACTCTTTTAGAGTACTTGAAATAGATGAGTCCCTATTGCTTCTTACTAAGAATGAAAATTTTTTTCAAATGTATTCTGTTCTCCATATAGATATTTTTATAGGAGTTCATTTTTATTATGTCTTTGATGTGAAATTTTGCCATTATTTTAGGTGTTTTGTTTTTTTGGATGTCAGTAATAGAGAAATTGTTTCTTCTTCCCAGAAGAGAAGTGGAGTCAGCTCCCCCATTGCTCACAGGCAGGTCCCGCTGTTTACTTGGGCTCCTCTCTCTGCCCTCATGGGTATGTGTGAAATCTCTTTCTTAGATTTGCAGTGGATCATTGGATTGTAACTCTCAGTGTCTAGAAGTCTTTCTTCTCATACAGTCATCTTTTTTTTTTTTCTTCTTCTTCTTCTTCTTCTTCTTCTTCTTCTTCTTCTTCTTCTTCTCTCTTCTTTAACTTGGGCTTTGACAGTATGAAGAGATGAAAGACATGAAAAACTAGAGGATATCTTGATACCATCCATGGTCATTACTCTGCTTCCATTTATATCTTTACATTGGGTCTTCCTCTTTCACTCATTCATTTATACAGATAAGCACTCAATAGCTATACATTTTATATCTACCTAATCCAAACACTAGGGATAAAATGAAACATAGTTGATATCATCTCTTAAGAAGCACTCACATAATTACAAAATATAATTATGAATTTGTGAATACTAATAATAAAGAGGAAGAGTAATGAAGTGGACATGTATTTCAGAGCAGAAACAAATTCAATCTGGGTAGTGATCAATCTGGGTAGTTCTCTATGGAACTATACCTAAGCTGATAATTGAAGGATGAATTGGAGCTGTACAAAGGGATGGGGGGAAGAGCATCCTGGATAGGGGAAACGGTATATGTAAACACACCCATGGAGGACTAAAAGAAAGCCTATGGCTGAGGCAAAAAATTCTAAGGGGAAGTTTGGAATACAATGCTCTGGAGAAGTAGCCAAGGGACAGCTGAGGTAAGGAATGCAGATCTTACTATGGATATTAATCTTTATACTAAAAGCAATGGAATGCTACTAACTGGATTTTAAACAGTGTAGGAATGTGTTAGAATTGGTCTTTAGAAGATCTCCCTGATAGGAATCTAGAAAATGAATTAGATGGTCAGTTACAGTCACAGTAAAACCAAGGAGTTTCTATTTTAGCAGCCTGGTTAAGAGAGGATGACAACTTCTACCAGGGTAGTTTGTGTAGGGATGAAAATGAGTAGATGGGAGAGAAACATGGATGGCAAACGTGACAGAACTTGGTGGAAGAATGAAGTAGAAGGAGAAAGAAGGGTCAAGGATGGCCTTAAGTCCTAGTTTGTACAACTTGGCTGGATGGTAGCTTTTTTTTTCATTGACATAAGAATTAAAAATAGGTTTAGAAAGAATAAGTATGAGATTTTTAAAATAACATTGAAGTTTGAGACACTGTCGAGACATTCAAGTAACAATGTCAAGAAGGCAGTTACAATATAAGTTTGGAGCTCAACATAAAGGCCTGGGGCTGAATTTGTGAGATTTTTGAGTCTTTGATGAATAGACAGTAATTAATGCTATAGATGTCCTCCATGATATTTCTAAGGAAGAGGAATTAATGTGATTAGAGAAGTGGGTTAGACTGAGCCTTGTGGAACTTCACATTTACTGGATAGGGGAGGAGAATGAGCCAGCAAATCACACCAGGGGAAGTGGTCCACAGTATGGGAAGAAAATCTGGATAGTGGATATGAAAGTAACTGAAGGAAGAGAGGGTTTCCAGGAGGATTAATGGTCAACAACATCAAATAAGAAATCGTGTTACCCTTAGTCTTCCTTACCTATCCTTCTAGCTACAATTGTAAAAATATTACTTCAGGTACTTCCATCTGTGAGTAGATATCAAAATGAAATTATTACTTGAGAGGGAGAGAAAATAAAAGAAAAAAACCCAAAAGGGACAATCAGCACCTACTGTGTGGAAGTTTTGTGTATGTCACAGATCCTGTGTTTATGAACAAGGAAAAGTGGGATTGGGGATAGGGTTGGGGTGGTAGTGATGGGACAAAAGGATTTCATGGGCTCTGGAGTTAGACTGCCTAGGTTCAAATCCCAACTCTGCCTCTTCACTAGTTAAGGGACCCTGAACAGGTTCTCTGTGCCCAGTTTCTCCATCTGCAAAATGGGAATAAAAATATTATTTATCACAGGTTGTGGTTATGAACCTTAAGTGAATTAACATTTGCAAAGTACTCCTAACAGTGCCTAGCATTTAGGAGCACTCAGTGAGTATTAACAATGATTTTTACTTTTAGTGGGCAAGTGCATTCTCTTAATAATTTGTCTGCTTATTGCTACCATTTCACTGGCTTGCTAAGATATATGATCTACTCTGTTTCTTCATATTAATTTTACAAGGAGGTACTAGAAGATTATTAGCCAGAGACTATTTTATGTTATAATTTTACATTTTTATTTATTTGAATCAGGTACTTGAAGAAGAAATCAGCTCCTCATAATAGAACGACTCATCATATAGACTGACACAATTAAGGACTCAGCAAACTGAAAAGACCCTTGTTTTACTTCTCTAAACAAATAGTGTGACCTCTTTCAAAAGGATACTGTCAGCAACCTTTATTGCAGGCCTATCAGTGTCATTAACCCCATTGACCAATCATAAGTTAACACCACAGAGTATTCCTCAATGAACAGCTTGTGATGTGACTTACTGAATCCAAGTCTTATTCCTTCCTGACTACAACATTAGAAAACAGCTTATTCAAGAAGTTGAGTCCGTAGTTATGAAATAGCCATGGGGATATAAAGTTCAGCACAGGGTGCATAGTCAATAATATTGTAATAACTATGTATGGTATCAAGTGGGTACTTAAATTATGTGGGGAGTGACTTCATAAATTACATAATTGTTTAACCACTATAATGTACACCTGAAACTAATATAAGATAATATTCGATCTCAATTGTAATTTAAAAATAAAATGATAACAAACAAAAAGACAACTTGTGCCCTGGCTGATGTGGCTCAGTGGCTTGAGCACCATGGAACCAAAGGGTCACTGGTTTGGTTCCCAGTCAGAGCACATGCCTGGGTTGTGGGCCAAGTCCTGGTTGGGAAAATGCAAGAGGCAAGCACACATTGACGCTCCTCTCCCTCTCTTTCTCCCTCCCTTTCCTCCTTTCTCTAAAAATAAAATAAAATTAAAACCTTGTGGTCCTGTTTTCCAAGCAGCATAATTTATTCAAGTCACAGGAGGCAAACAGTATAGAATGAAGAGGCATGTTCTCCCTTCCCAACATGTCTAGTTATCACACAAAGACCTTGGTGTTGCCACAGGCAACCCTATCCATCAGTCTTCCATGAATTTTTCAGAGTTGTTGTTGTTTTATATTACTGTCCCACAACCCCCATTTACTGATCATCAAATGTAGTATATATGACTTTGCTTTTCACCTTCCTGTTTTTTTAACATTCAGTATAACCTAGGGGATCTTTCCATATTAGTATCTAGAGTGTTTCCTTCTTTTTGCATAGACATACGATTATCTATTTTAAAGGCCCTTATTGATAGACTAGTAGTTTGTTTCCAGTCTTTTCTTATTACAAACAGGCTGCAATTGGTAACCTTAGAGGTGTATCATTTTGCACCTGTGCAGTGTCTGTGGGATAAATTCCCAGAAGTGGTGTTACTGGGTCAAAGCATATTTGCATTTGTAATTTTGACAGCTATCACCAAATGGCCCTCCATAGGGGTTGTACTAATACAAATTCCCACTAGCAATGTACAAAAGGGCTTGTTTTCTCATAGCATTGCTAACAGGGTATGTTTTTGATCTTTTGGATTTTTGCCAATCCGATAAGTAAGCAATGGGATCACAGTGTAATTTCAATTTCCATTTCTCTTGCAATGTATGAGTTGTGCATCTTTTCATATAAAAGCCTACCAAATGCATTTCCATTTCTGTTCATCGTCTGTTGATATGCAAACATCATCCATCTATGGGGTTATTCTTTTTCATATATATATCTGAAATATATATATGCACACATACATATATATCCCATTCAGGGATTTAATACTTATGTTCTTGGTTAAATCCATTTTTGCCATAATTTCCTATTAATAAGCACATGTATGTTTATATTGGAAAGGAGTACATATCAGTATCGGAAAGATGCAGAGAGGAATAGCAATTTATGACTAATTCAAACTCTGTTTTTTTAAATGGGGATTCTGGTAGACTCTTTCCACTTATAGCAGAGTTTCCTTTCTTCCCAGTTCTAAAAGAAGTGTGCAAATTAGAGAATATGTGTAATCTTTCTTGAGTGGTCCTCCTAGAACCATTACTCTCAAGAGGGTAGTCAGGAAAATGGTAGAACAAAGAATAAGATTGGGCATAACTGTCCAGGAGGAATTACCCTTACAACCACCTGTCTGTCACCTGAAAATCCATTGGCAAAGAAAATAAAAATGGTTAGGACCCTGTCATGACTAGGAGGAAGGTGTGATGTCATTCTTAATAGAGATGCTGACATGGTGGGAGAGATTTGCTCCGACACGCTCACTGCCAGAAAAACACTCATTCCCTAGGTATACATATCTGATCTACCCTGTGCTTTAAAAATAGAAACACAAACCCAGTTCAGGGACCACTCAAGATGTGAAAGAAGTATAATCAAATGCAAGAATTGACCCAGTAATAGACACTCATATGTGGTAATGGCTTACTCCATAATAATGCCCTTCAAAGTAGAGCTTAGACAGTGATTTGAAATATGAACACAAACCTAATCAAAGCAAATCCAGGAGACTTTGATTTTAGCTTAAGCTCTGTCACTTATTAGATTTGCATCCTGAGATAAGTTGTTAAACCATCCTTAGGTTCAGTGGCCTCATCTGTAAAATGGGAGCACGAGTTGGGGCATCGCAAGACCCTTTGTCAGCTTCATCACACTGATTCCCTGAAGGGACATATAACCAATGGGCTATCAAACAGGACCATAAATTTAATTTCCATGCACTTAAAAAATTTTACACTTAAATGCTACTCATCACTAATTGGAGATAATTGACAATTATTTGTAGCCCTCCACCCACACTTCAAGTCACAGGTCAGGTTCTGAATCTCCCCAGCTGCCACTGCCCAAAGACATTAATCTCTTCTCTAGCCCTCCAGCTCCCAAACAGCTGGCTCAGAGCAAGCCAATCAGTTTTAAATATCAGGATATTTTGTTGAGCCATCTTCCTACACTTATCCGTGAAGATTTGCCTTAGTTTCTCCTTTGTTCTTTAAAAGCTTTCTCAGACAACCTCTACTCTTGACACTCCAACTCTCATCTGCATTGCCAACAAAAGGACCGATATAAACTGATATTGGTTTTCCATATTTGAGGAGGTACTTTTACTGGTTATCCTGTGTAGTATTTCTCTATCTTTGCTATTGTCATTGCATCTTGACTTAAAAGACCACATAAGGGTTTTTCTTGAAAACATCCTAAGCTTGATTATAGAATCTTAGAAATGGCTGAAGCATTAAAAATACCATCCAGTTCTAGCTCCCACCCATTTCAAAATTTCTCTTACACTATCCTTGCCAAAGGGCTATCTATTTGCTTAACACATTTGCTGACAGAGACCTTATCACCTGACAGTCATCTGATCATATTAGCATTTCAGCAATGGCAATACATGGCTTTCATTTTTGCCTTGTAAAAGCATTGTGACATTGATCCATTGTTTCTCATGCCTTTACTCATCTTAAGTTGGGGGAGAGCACTTGGCAATTTGATGGTACCAATTAAGTGTATATTTAATGGTAAAAATTTCAAATACCAGCTATAATCTTTACTAGCTATTTTGTATTGCTGATAAAACTGTAATGATTACATTTTAGGAAATTATTTCCATTACGGTTGAGGCAATCTATGAGTGAGTCAGGATTGGAAGATGGGAAGATTAAAATTTTGTCACAGCTTTGCTCACAAGTGGTGACTTTAGGAAAAGTTACTTCTTTTTCTGGATCTCAGTTTCCTAATATGTAAAATATGAAGAACAAACTAGATCATTTCTAAGTACCACTCTTCTCCAACTATAACTTTTAATGAGGCCATCAGTGTTTTTTTCCTTGCAAAAGAAAGATACTAAAAATGGTAATTAAATGAATAAATGAATGCATAAATTTCTATGACCAACTGAATATGTAGACAAGGACGATAATGATCCAGAAGATATAACTTGGAGTTACCATAAAGCTCCAAAAGCCACCAATATCCATGCACATTTAAATAAAATAGGACTTCCACATCCTTGGTAACTTCTGAGGTGACATTTTCACTTAGACTCTTCATTATTTTACTGAATTAATGATGCAGGCTCCTAACAAACATCATCCTACCTGAAATGGGAATGCTGAATTAACTTTATGAATTATTGGGCTCTTTTCTATAACTCATTTTGATGATGGCTCAGCATATTGGTTGTCTTAGGGAAGGAAGCAGGCCACACATGGGAGATCACCTGAGCCAAACCTCCAGAGCTGGTGTAGCAGAGGGTCCCTGAGGGGAATGCAAGGCAAAGGTTAGGGAGGAAGTAAAGTAACTAAGGGAATGATTCTTCCAGGGCAGTCAAGGCTTATTTATATGCTCAACCCAAGCCAATCGCTGCTTACGCCATTGGTACACATGGAAGATTATTTTCTGGCACAAATCTGTGTGGAGAATTTAGTTGTCTGTGGAAAATAACAACTACCAGAACTCTGATGGAAAACTGCCTCTCTAAACTTTTTAGAATGTCAGTAACAATTTGCCCCACTGAGGGCTATTAAAAGAAGTGGTGCCCTAGAGAAATTGGAACTCTCAAGAAAAGATTCCAAAGTTCTTTGAGGTGATTTAAGAGATTCACAGTGAAACTTAGCAAAGAATTTCATTGCTTAGCTTTTACTGCTATGTCCCAGTAGATTGCTGGTTTGGATCCACTGTTGGTGTGGAGCTACTGGTTTATTTTAGAAATCAGATAAAATAATTAGCATGGTGAAGTGGAATGAACATTGGCCTGATAATTAAAAGATCAAGGTTCTGGTCTCAGATCTGTGGATTTGGGCAATGCTTTCATCTGTAAATGAGGGGAGAGATGACTATTAAGATTTCTTCCAGTTTTAATTGTCCATGACAATTTATACACAATAAAGATCATATCTACCTAACATTTATATCTTCAACTCAGAAGTCATTGGACCCATCAGTTTTAAATTTCCATGTAATTAGAGTGAATTCCTGCTGGCCCACTTTTCTTTTATTCTGGACTACCTGTTTTATTTGCCATCCTTTTGCAAATAATGACCTCCTTTTAAAAATACATACTTTCTATTTCCTTTGAAGATTCTCTCTTAAGGTTTTATATCCATCAGGCCATATAATGAAGTAGATTTTTTAAAATGCACTGATCCTCTTAAATTTGAATTTCAGATAAATAAATAATATTTCAGTATAAGCACATTGCATGCAATTTTGGAATATACTTATGCTGAAAACTATTCATTGTTTATCTGAAATTCAAATTTAATTGGACATTTTGCATTTTTATTTGCTAAATTTAGTAGCTCTTCCCTTGGCCAGTGTTTCCTATTCTACTTCTAAAGTCCTCCAGAATTTCACTTGAAATATTCTATTTGTACCTACATTATTATCCAACATTTTGAGTGTTTGTGTCCATCTGATTCCCCTAACTGCAGTGTAACTCCTGTGAGAGACATAAGTTAATACTAGATATTTTATATCTCCTCCTACTCCCAATGGTACTTTTTATCATTTCAAAATTGGCTCATTCCTCTGAGACTCCTTTCACAATCCATGTACTTGCTTCTAGTTATTAAATCACAGTCTGCCTAGTCCTCTAACTAAGATAACATAATCATGCTATATTAGCCCACAACCACACACACACACACACACACACACACACACACAAAACACATTAGGGTGGGACTCAATAAAAATTAACATTGGGACCCACAACAGTTGATAGAAGTATTTCCAGTAACAATGAAAAATATACATTAATCTAGTGAATTAAAAGCTATGACAACATCGTGTACAAAGCTGAATTCTTAACTTGCCAATTATGCCTTACTTGCTCTTAGCCCACAAGCTCCATTTTACAAGGCACTAAAGCTCCTGAGGTCTTTGAAAAGTCTAACAAGGTAGCATGCTCCTCCTGAACATTCGTTCTTATGCATCCCTACCCTCAGAAAACCAGGGACATCAAGCCACCTGTCCCCTCAAGGTAAATCTCTTTAATTTCATTCCTATGCCAAGCCTATGCTCTCCCTTTGAAGTCTTTCTTCTTCCATAGTATACTCCTCATTTCCCAAAGACGCCTTGAACCTTTGCTTGTTCTATTGTTCCTGTCTCTGATGTTCACCATCTCTGCCTTTTAAATCCTGCCCATATGTAGCATCCCTGGTTTGTGAAATTGTGGAGTGAAGGGGCCCTAGGAATCTGGTGTGGCACTATCACTTTAAATATGAAGAAACAATGGACTTCAGATCTATTCAACAAGACTCTGCAGCAGAGTGACAGAGCCATGAATCAAAAGTGTTCTCAAAGTCTTTCATTTCTGCCCCTTTGAAGTTCCTTCTTCAAGAACCACCTTCAGCTACCACCTTTTTTGAAAGGTTTTCCTCATTATCCCAGCCAGAAATGTGCTCTCTCTTTTTTAACTACAGGAAGCATATTTGTAGCTCTCTTAAGGTACTTAGTCCTTTTCAGGTTATGTTTTTGCTGTTGGCAAGGTTCCAAATTAAACCTATTCCCTGTGCTGAGAACAAAGAGACTGGGTGTGTCTCTGGAGTCCTACTTTCCTAAAGACCTGAGGGTTCTTTGGGGAAGAAAAGTGGGTTGGCAGTGTCACCCAGTTGCTGGACCTCACAACTAAGGTAAGCAAGGAATTATGGCTGTCCTTTACTTGGTGGACAGTGTTCATCATGGAGGAACAACTGTGGTAGAAAAGAGCAAGAACACCTGGATTATCCCAGGGACACAGGCTAAGCGTGGTAGGGAAGGAATGGTCTTAAATAGAACTTCACCATGTTTCATTGTATCCAACCGGTCGTGGTAACTTGTCATACACTGATTGAGAGATGCATGGAAGAGGTATTATAATGTTGAGGACATTGTAAAACCATAAGTACCCATACTCTGTGAAAAGAGCTCTGGAGGTGACAGCAGTGGGAGCAACCTTAAAAAAGGGACAAGTCACTGAAGGGAGAATGTGGCCTGGGTGAGAAGCAGGTGTGTCAATGTGACTATCACATCACTGATGGGGTCAGACATGTAAGGTGACATGTGGCAGTTATGGGTCCCAATATCAAAATGAGCCAGGTCACCAAATAATTTCTATAAAAATTCCATGATACTAGGTTAAACTTGGTCAAATTAAAAATATTTTTCATATTTCACATGGCAAATTTATGGTAACAGTCTACTTTGTGACAAATAATTGACTTTAAATCACATGACTTTTTATCAATGTCATTTTCTTTCAAAATTCTTTTACTTTCTTTTCCTTAGAATGTTGAAACAGGGCTTGGGAAACTTAATGTGAACTGCACAGCGCACCAGCCTAGTGAGTTGTGAGATACGAATTTGAACTCCTTAGGTGCTTATCAGAGCAGATTCTCATTGATACTGGGTCTAGCCAATTAAACTCAAGAACAGAATTTGGGTCATTCACTGAGTGCTTCTTGGATGCCTGGTACTATTGTAACCTTTTTGTTCATGGTTGAATTAAATCTACACAAAACTATAAAAAGTACGCTCTTATTATTTCCATCTTACAGATGAGGAAATGGAGGTACCAAGAGGTTAACAACTTGTTCATAGACACCAAGTTAGGATGTAGTTCAGCTAGAATTTAAATCTAAATGCCTGTCCCCCAGAGCCCACAAGTTGTTAGCTACACTACTTGATAACTAGTCTGCCTTGCCATAAATATAAATTCCATACTACAAAGCATATTAGTTTTTTTTAATCCCAGGAGAAATTTAGAAAATAAATCGGAAACTTAAGAGTGAAACAATCCATCTTTTTGCTAGTTAGGTGTTACCATAAAAGAAAGTTGTAAGATAAGGCCTGAGAAGGATGACACTGTTACAAACCCTATGATTATAAAAGAAAACTGTTGAGCATTAATACAAAGCTTCAGAGTGGAGCAAAATCCAGATGGGTGAACTCTCCATTAAGTTATTCAATAAACTGGCTGTTTATTGAGCTAGTCATGCCTAGCAGCAGTGGACCCACTATGATGCTCTGGCCTGGCTCACACTTAATTTTACACAGGCAAAGAAGCATAATAGCATGTTAGGGGAGGCCCAAATGAAAAACAGAAGCTCAAGTCAGGTTGTGATGTGTAACACTGGTACTTAACTGAGAAATGACAAATGCTTATGTCTCAATTTGTATTTGAATACTTTCTCGATTTGTTTTCCATGCAGAGAGCTCAAATAACATCCTATTTGCTATAGGACCAGACAACAACTGGAAACCCTGAGAATGAACACCAGCCGAAGTCATCAGAAGGGTAGCAAAACTGCTTCCAGGGAGGAAGGTGGGAAGGTGGATTGCCTGGGATGCTTGAGCAAAAGGTCAGGCTTTGGGACAGATGGCCTAGTGTCCCCAAGTTTCACTGGGGAATTCCCAAGCCAGGAATCACTCCTTGATTGTTCACTCACACACTAGAATATTCTTCAAAACAGGGATCAGATATGTATTAATTAATACACCTGAGCAAATCTAAGACAGTGGTATTGGGGGCAAGAACACCTGATGCCTGACACTCTCAGCTGTTCTTTCTGTGCCTTCCTGTCTGGAGTTTCTAGGAAGAAAGCATTAGCTTCCAATGCTTGGTTCACCTTCTTGTGGTTGAGGTGAGCTCACTGGTTGTGAGGGGCAAGCTCAATGGTACATGGGGGAAATTGACATCCAGGGCTACACTGAGGCTTGACATTGACCCAACTTCCCATAAGAACTAATAAGGATGATGATGTCATTCACTAGTACACGGTGTGTAGAAAAAAAGAAACAGTCAATATGTTTGAAAGTCATTATATCCTGCACTGTCAACATAAAATATATCAAGTGGCTGATTGAAGCAATAACCTCTTTTTGTGGAGCAGTAAGAACTGGAAATAGGATGTTCTCTGTGCAGCTGTCACAGTGCAGGGCCAGCTGTGGCTAGCTGAGTTTTCCCTCATTGACCATAACATCCTCCTGGAAACCCCATGGGCAACCCTGAGTTCCTGATGCTAGTCTAATTCACCACATCAAAAAGGTTATGAGGCCAGACCAGAGAGAGACAGAACACCATAGTCAGAAAGGCTGGTGCTGCCCTCTTTGGGCCTCTAGCCAAAACAGCTTAGTGATAAGACCAAGGCCAGAGGTCTCAGAGAATAGTAGTAAGAAACCACATTTCATCTAAGGAAAACAGGGGTAGCATTTATTGATCATGTGTTGAGAATGAATCTCCATACCGTTAAGGCCCATATACATGAACTCATTTATTCTTCCCAACTATTATGAATGTTGGCATTGCCCTTGTGGTGACTGTGGTACAAACAGAGCTTGGGAAACTTCTGTGAACTTTGCACCAATGCCCAATGCCCAATGCACCAACCTGGTGGGTTGTTAGATAGGAATTTGAACTCCTTATGTGCTTATCAGAGCAAATCATCATCTAAACCCGGTCCAGCCAATTAAACTCAAAGACAGAATCAGGGTCAAGGCCAGTAAGATCTTGATGACCATGTGCTTATGTTAAGCAATATTTGTGTTACATTTGCTTATCACATTTTAAAAACATATCTTACAAAGATGAAGGAAAGCAATTATAAAATACTTGATCATGTATACTGTGAGATTGTAAATCCTATCACCTTCATATGTAGGAAATATCTGCTCCTCAAACATGAGCACTATAATGGGTTTGCTGTTCTTTAGACTGTGCTCCAATGCTAATAAAGAGAGCCAATCAACCCAAGCCAGGGTTGTCGTGCCAAATCTGATTTAGATTACTTTGCGCAGTATTTTCAACTCTTAGGCAAGCTCACTAGAATCCTTTCAAAATGTGCATTCTCTGCTGCTTGAAGAAACAGGTGGAGTTAGTCTGACAATCCATTTACCTTGAGTCCCGACATAATGTTTAGACACTTTCTAGACATATGTATCATCAAGTGCTGTGTATTCCAATAGAACTTTTTCCAGCTGACCTAGATCATGACCTTAGACAGTTACTGTTTGTATGCTTCATGGTTTCAGGAATCTGAAGGACTATATTCTTGAGAGCAATCCCATTGATCGCTTATTTTACCTTCTGTGCAACTCACTCAAAAATAAAAATCAATTTTACACTCAAAATTTCAGATATGCCCTCAGTCCTGCTTTATTTCCTAAAAATATAGCAAATACAGAAGGGAAATAGCTAGATTCAGAAAAAAGTATTAGCCAGCTTCGAAGCAAGCCTACTGACAAGCCTTCTTTAAGACTTCAATGTTTTTCTTCTAGACTAATACTTTCCATTTTAATTCCTCCCTTTATTTATAAAAATGTATTCTGAACTGGCTTGGCATAAAGCATGAATTCTTCAGATGTAGCCACTGCTGCACATCTTCCAAACAATTTTCATTTTGCATTGCCTGACCTTCGGGGTCTAGCATCTACTCCTGTGGCCTTATGCTACCATCGAGGAGGGACAGAAAATGTATGTGGTCATGAATTTATAACTTCCTCTGGAAGTGACCAGGTAAGGGTGCAGGTTCAAGAGGAGGGATGGGGCTTGTGTGTGCAATGTGCAGGATGACTAGACCCAAATAAGTCCCTTTTCAGACATCATTTTGCAAGGATGCTGCTCATTGCTATGTCCATCAGGGCATCGGCATCTTGTCCCAAAGAGTAAGGCATGACTACTCTGTATATACTGGGACTAAGAGATATTACTTAGAAGATTTCATTATTTAAACAAAAAGAAGTTTCAAAAATGGATTGTCAATGAGAAATATATTTGTCATTACAAATTATCTTAAGCTTATGAGTCATTAGCTGTAAGCACTACCCAGCAGAGTTCTAATAGTACCTCTTGGTTCAGCCTCATACAGGACATGTTGGTAACCTTTTACTAAAGCATCCAATACCACTGCCCTCTGCTTAGGAACTGCCTGTGATGCTTCTACAGCCATAAATAAGCCTTTTCTGTTAACTCATCACAGCCTTTCTTCACTGAGCTGATGTTTGTTTTCCATTCTGGGGCTCTTATTATTAAGTTTTTAGTCTTTCCATTTGCAAATACCCAACTTCAATGTCAACTTGTGCTTCTGGAACTCTGTGTTTTACAAAATGCTAGCTGCCTGCTTGGCTTGTCAGTCCTAGGAATGGTAGCATGCTGCCCAGCCAGGCTCCCTCTGCTGAGCCGCTCCTCCCTCCTGGGCCACTGTGGGGGCAGGAATCTGCTTTAGGACATGAAACAGTGCATGCATCACTAGGCACCCTCCATAAAACCATTGATTAACCGAAGCCTTCATCTTATAGCCAACATCATGAGTGGAATGTCAATGGAATCCGAAGAGTTCCTCAAGAGGCTTTTTTAGTTACTGACATCTTCCTTAAATATTACATTTTGTTAAAACATTTAGTATGCTCTATTTACTCTCTCTCATTATTTTAAAATATTGAATTTACCAGGACTGGTATGATTCTTAGTTTGTAAACGAGTAAACTGAGTCCCAGAGAAGTAAAGCTATGTGTTTAAGTTCAAAACCAGAAAACTAATATAGCCTTCAAGAACTCATGGCAAATGCCATGATCCTGGAGCATAGATAGCACTAATTTGCCCCAGGTGGTCCAGGACTTTCCCAGCATTAGCACCGAAAGCCTGCATAATGGTTAAGCATGTAGGCTCCAGAACCAGATGACCTGGAACTAGACCCGACCTCTGCTCATTCTTGGCTACGTTGCATTGAGCTTCAGTTGCAAAATGACTTACCTTGTAATAACGTTGTGTGGACAACATGGGCTAATATGTATAAAATACCTAGAATATCTCCTAGTGTTGTAAGCACTTAAGCAAATATTAAGTGAATATTATCATACACAATTAAAATAATAGTCATATAAAGATACTTGCTTTCATGATACTAAATTAGTAAAGGAATCTCACTTTAAATGCTGAAATTGTGAAGTCCTTTTCCTATCATTCATTCATTCCAATATTGATTTTACCTTATTAACTAACCATGAAATAGCCTTGACATCTCTCAGCATTTCTGCTCTTACACAGCAAACACTTACCACAAAAGCTGGGCTACATAAAATAAATCCAGAAGATATTGTTTTAATTATTCTGTTTATTTTCCATGGCCTTGCTAATTATGGAGGAGGCCACCATTCCCCAATATCAGGTGAAAGTCAGAACCTAGTTCAATGATGAATATTCCTACCAGTTATAACTAAATGTATTCATTCAAGAAGGAAGACAGACATACAAAGGAGAAAGTATCAGTTCTCTGAAGACTGCTGGATGGGGAGAAAGACTTAAAGAAGGGCTAACACTGAAGTTGGATCTTGAATGAAGCAAGAGGATAGCCAGATAGCTATGGAAGGTGGGAGTTAGTTCAGAGAGAGGGATCAGCATCAATAAAGGCAAAATGAGGTGGAACTGCCTGGAATGCCATAGAACTAGCAGTTGGCATCTTTAGAGTGTAAGAAGCATGTGGAAGTCCAATAAGATAAGAATTCAACCTATGCTGATTTCTACCTCCTTTGGCAGAATCAATGTGTGGGTTTTATCTTCAAAGACAGATTTTAAGTCTACTGAAGAAAATGCAGTAATATTTACTTCTACGCATTCCCCAAATAAAGTTTTGTTATAATTTATTTATTAATAAAAGTAGTTAATATTATTAAGAATACCTTGCAGGATGAATATATTTATACATACTTGTACATGCATTTATAAATTCTTTTTAAAAAAGATTTTATTTATTATTTTCAGAGAGGGGGGAAGGGAAAGAAGCAGAGAGGGATAGAGACATCAATGTATGGTTGCCTTTCACCTGCCTCCAGCTACAGACCTGGCTGGGGACCTGGCTTACAACCTGGTTATGTGCCCTGTCTGGGAATCAAACCAGCGACCTTTGGGTTCGCAGGGTGGCACCTTATCCACTGTGTCACCAACCAGGGCTCATTTATTAATTCTTAAATTTAATTTACTTGGAATCAATAAATAAATTTTGTTTGTTTCTGTAAGATGGCTCTAGTAGTGCTTAGTCTTTATCTCCATTTGAAACAATTTTGCTAGACTGTATTGTGACAGCTGTCATATCAGTGTGCATTAAAAAGAAAAACTTATCAAAATTGGTGAATTTTTGTGAAGCCATTTTTATACTGAAGATGGAAGAAAATACACAGTATTTTCAGCATATTATGCTTTATTACTTCAAGAAAGGTAAAAGTAAATGCAAAAAAGAGATTTGTGCAATGTATGGAGAAGGCCCTATGACTGATCCAATGTGTGTAAAGTAGAGATTTCTCTCCACAGTTTATGGAAAAAACTAAATGGATTTTTTGTCAACCCAATATGTGTCATCCTGCAGACACCCTTGGGCTTCCTTGGAACCAGAATCTGTCCCAATCTGCCACCCTACATTTTGGCAACAGCTCCAAACTGATTTGTGTGATCTCTGTCTAGTTATATCGCAACACAACATAAACCAAAGCTAAGGGAAAATGGGCCTTATCTAGGATTCTAGAATGAAGATCAGAACCATGCTCTGGTCTAGATCCAGTTTTATCTGTCCTCATCATTTTAGCTGCCCTTTATTGCTTGATTTTGAATTTCATTGTCTTTCCTGGTACCTCTGATCACCTTAGCTTTCTCTCTTCTGGACCCATTTGCTCTCCTCTTCATTCACTAGTCCCCTGATCTAGTCCCCTATTCACTAGCCCCCTTTCCTGGATGTGTAGTTTCCGCCAAATCCTTCCTGGGCAAAAGGTAGATAGGGTTCTCAATCCTGGATGTGCATGAAAATCACATGTAAATTACATTGCCTCTGTTCTGGGAGTTTTGAATCAGCAGAAGTAGGAGTAGCATTAGGTATCTATATTTTAAAAAATAATCAAAAAGCAAAGAACAGAAGAAAACCCACAGATCATTCTCAAGTATAGCCAAGGATGAGGAGCACTTACCTGAACATTATGTCACAGCTTCCTTAGGCCTGCCTTTTCCTATTGTTGCATGAGTCCAAAATTGCATTTTCCCCTCACAGTGTAGCAGAAACTAATCCAGAGATCACATGTGTCCAGTGGCCAGTTAATGGGGCCACTACCCTGACCATAGTCTTCGCAAGATTTCATGCAGCAGTAACATCTGTAGGGAGAGAAGACAGACATCTTACAATTCCATTGAGCCCAATTGGTCATACGCCTGATGATCATTAAGAAACTTTGGAGTAGGGGCCATAACGTAACCTTTCTAATAGCCACAAGCCTGTTTGGAAATCAAACTATCATTTCCAGTCTTGTGAGCTGCTGTAAAGGTCATTCCACATGAACCTTCTTGGAAATCAGGTCCTTTTAGTAAAATCTTGAGGTTCAAATCATAGGCTTTTAAAAAATAAAAGCTAGAGGGGGGTGCTGGTTATCATGGCACCTGCAGTGGGGAACATGGTCTCCCCATGTGAGGCTGCAGTGACTCCCTGCTTCAGGTCATGTCTTCAGGAAGCACAACGAATATCTTCTACTGCCACTGCCCTTTGGTATGGATCTTTACTCTCTGACATTTGCTGACATTGGTCATTATCCCAGACACCAGCAAGGTTCAATTGTTTCTACAGGGAGGTCCACTTTCTGAAGCGGAATTTGAATGAAAGACCTTGGTGTAAGTAGTGTACTTATCAAACCAAGACTTCAACATGTTATTCATTAGACAAATAAATTAACATCAGGCCTCCTAATCTACCAGGCCATCAAGGGACAGGCCAGCTCCTTGACAGGATTATTTTATGAACAGTCATTTGTGTGAGAGAGAAAGTCTTGATGGAAGCCTTAATGACAATGTCAGCGAGTAAGAGCATTTTCTGCAGAGCAGATGCGGTGTGCATAGGGAAGGGCAGCTGTAAGACCTAAGACTTCACAGGCTGCCTTGACATGTCTGATGCCCAGAGGGCTATAAAGGCCTAACTGTGAGATCCTTTGCTCTCTTCAGATATGTACTCTATCCCGGTCCTGTCGGCTAGACCAGCTACCCCACTTTCAGTCCTCTAATGGTGTCACCACCCTGACAGCCCACAGAATTGTTCAAACAAGCCCATCACCTCCTCCTGTAGGAACCAGGGGTCACCTAACCTTCTTGTTACCATGAGTCCTGTTACCCATAGTCTCTGCTTTTTCACTTTATTCCAAGTGCAATTCCCATGTGAACCTACCTGGTGTGCAATGTCCTCTTCCCTGTTCCCACCCTCACTGATTGTATTTATTACTAATAAACTGATTTGTCCAAGGGGCAGATGTGCAACGATGTTGTGTTATATAAGGTGAAGGATCATTCCCACACCAAATCATTGATCAGGAAGTGATCAGAGCAGGTGTGCAGGCAGAACTCTGGCCTCAGCAATCATAGAACAGGCAGTGAGGGGCCAGGCTTTCAATCCCAGTATTTCCAATTGGGCATGTTAGCTTCAGTTTTCCTAGCTGGAAAGTAACTGTAATCACATTGGTCTCCATCTGCTGCATCGCTTTTTGTGACATCTAATAATGATAGTTTGGGACAGTGACCACAACCTTTTAGACCAGTTTCGTGAAAGACATTGGGGGCACAAGGTGGACAGGAGACAGAGTTCACTGATGGCCTGGTTCTTAACAGGCTGTGGCCTGATACCAGTCAGTCCATGACCCAGTGGTTGGGCATGTCTGCTTTAGCACATTATAGACACTTCATTTAGTCTAGAATGAATGGAGTTACTGGAGACAACTGAACAGTTCCTTTTGAGTGGCCTGGGATATTCCTCCTCATCCCTCCTGCCTCTTCCTCTGAGATGCTACCTAGAGTAAAAAAGCAGGAGGAAGAAAGAGAGAAGGGGAGAGAAGGCAATGGGATTATTTAAATTCAGCAGAAATGATGGCATAGCAATTTTTCTGTGGTATATTTTGAGATAATTATATCTAATTGCACCATCACATTTCTGCATATAGTGTAGGGATGGAGAAGGAGTAAAAGTATTAGGAAGACATGACATCTGCCTATAAGGAACATTATAATATAACTTGGGTAACAAACAACTTTAAGTGTCTCATAAAATAATATATGGATAATTAAAATTGATAGAACTTTTTCTTTCTCCTTTTTCCAAGTTCCTTTATCCTTCAGACCCTTACTGTTACAGAAGTAGTCTCTGAAGCTCCAGTCTCTGAAGCTCCTAGAATGGTAGGAGCTTAAGAATGGCAGCCACAATTTTCTTTAAATTCCCACAATGTGGGGATGTTATAATAAAGGTGTGTCTGGGGCAGAATAAAGCACCTGTTGTTAGAGGCTTAGGAGTGGAGGGAAAGATTACATAATAGGTGAATAAGAGGGGTTTATCATATCAAGATATCAGAAAACTGGGCTTTGGTTAGAGGAAAGATCACTCTCAAAGTAGAGAAGGATGAGAAAGCATGAAAAACTTGCCAAAAGGGGAGAAGGTCAGGAGGTCTGCTGGGTAAATTCCACATAAAAGGAAGCTTGGAGGTAAGGTAGATGAATGGTTGATCCTGGAATATTTTATTTCCTATTGGTAAGAAAATTTTAATTCTATATTAAATATAATGAAGAAGGATTAAAGGATTTAAATGGTGGTGGTGGTGGTGGTGGTGGTGGTGTGTGTGTGTATGTATGTGCTATGATCAAATCTTTACTTGGAAAAGCTCATAGTGGTAGTAAGTAGAATGAGATTGTACTGGCAAATTGAAAGTGAGGAGGAACTATTATGAGACTTAAGGTAAGAAATAAGGAGGGATCAAGCTATCACTGTGGCAGTAATGCAGGGACAAAGTGGATTTGGTTTATGCACTCTGTATGTAAAAGAAGCATTCAGTATACAGAGTATATAGAGCCAATGGGCTCCTGTACCAACACTTCCACTTTGTGGCTAGGTGCACTGAGGCAAGTCCCTTTCTTTCTCTCGGGCTCCTTTATTCCATCTGTAAAATGAGAAGATTGGACTGGATTTATTACAACCTGTTCCAGCTTTAACACTCTCTAATGCTATGATTCTGGTCCAATTTGAATGGCACCCAAGGAAATATGGTTAGTGAAATTCCCAAAAGTCCTCATTATAAAGCAGTACCATGGATTAGAGCCCCAGGACAGTTATGGCAAGACTTCAGAAGACTATTATTAAAGATAATAATAGCATTTTGCTTTTATACAACACCTTCACACTTATAATCACCCATAATCTGCATTAATCTTCTTCATATTATTGTGAGGCAAAGAGATATGATGATGATGATCTCCATTTTAAAGATGAGGACTCAAGTCCTTGAAATCTCAAAGGACATTTTTAAGGTTACAAACAAGTCATAATGTAGTCTGAACCAGCATCCATGTCTCTGACTTTATCACGCAGAGGTCTTCACATGACCTTGAACCTTCAAGGTGCTTTGAACCTTCTTGGTGTATAACTAAGTAGGACCTCACCCAGTCTGCACCAATGAGTCCTGAGATTAATAGTCATGAGGATCAATTTCACCTTGGCTTTTAGACTGACAGGAATGACTTTGAATATTTATGACCCACTCATACTAGAGAAATATTAGGAAATGTTTCTAAGTAAGTTCATTTTAAGAATATGAGAGCCTCAGTGTGGTTTCCTGCAAATAGAATATGAAATTTTCATATTTTCTATATGAATTACAAGTAAAAAATATAACTTCGAAGTATTTTGTCCAAGTAGCTCAGAAAGCTTGACTGTTTATTTTTAGCCTGGTCTGGGAAACAAGATATTGTAGGAGAAAAATTGTAAAAACATTTAAGATCAAGGATTTTTGCTTGCCCTTCCTTCTGCTTCTCCATTATTTTTGCAGGGAGGACTCATCAGGGGTCTGTGATGAAAGGAGAGAATAAATTCCTCACAGAATTCTTATCTCTTAAGAGATGGGCAAGATCATGGCAGATTGTTTTCCTGTCCTGCTGATTCTCTGGATCCAGCCAAATCTATGACTTGCTCCACCTCCTGCATTCTGCAGAGGCTGGTTGGAGATTGAGTGATTTTTATGAGATAAAGGAAGAAACAAAGGGAGGGATAGAAGGAAGGAGAGCAGTGCTCATGTAGTCACAATATTCAGTGAGTATCTGCTAGGTGCCAGGCACCTCATAGAGACTTTATAAATGTTATCATTTTCATCCTTAAAATAGTCCTAAATTGCATTCAGTGAACTAACTTATTTAAAATGACATGGGTATAAGAAATAAAACAGGCTTGCAAAAAGATTACATACATAAATAAATAAATAAATAAATAAATAAAAATTACATAGGTAAAGCTAGAACTTGAACCCAGAAATGTGTGACTCCAATCCTGTCCTCAGATGCTACTTTCCAGTCCTATCGATCAGTTTGCTGCAGACCTTAAACATTTATCCAAAAAGGATGACCTCAATTGCACAGGACTAAAACCCAGGAGCCAAAAAGGGTATCTAGATAAGAACAAAGTGGGTGTTAAATAAAAACTTGACTATATAGATTTTTCTATGTTCTTTACATAACTTTATTTATATTTCCCATTTTCTGATGAGAAAACTGAGGCCAATAAAAGTTATGTACAACACAACTAGTTCACTTTAGAGCCCAGATTTCCTGACTCATATTTTGGGGCTGGTTCCATTCCACCATGCTCTCATCTAACTCTTTATCCATCCATGATAAAGAGGCAATGATGGCAAACACTTGCTTCTTCAACATTTTAATGACTCTAGTGATACTAATGTTCTTGGTTTGTTAAGATTTCTACAAATGCTACCCCTGAAATTGCCCATAGTAAAGGTAATGGCTCCACAGATGAAGCTGCAGAAGCACACTCACTGGCATTTACCAGTTTCCTTCTTGTTCCAGAACTGTTCAAATATTATAGGATTAAGAAATGTGTTTTTAGAGAGATTTATTCCAGAAATGTTCAAACGGAAATGACAAGAAATGGTTTCCACACTCTAAAATTAAAAATACTCATCTAAGTCACTTTAAAAGGAAGTGAGGAGGTGGCAGGAGAAGCTATAACAGAGACTTCATGAAAAAGACTCAATCCCTTCTAATTAATGGGAACCTCTAAAATTAGAAGCCAAGGCCATTAATCATCCAGCCAACTCTCCATGAGGTTGGCATCAGCCACTCACCCACACACCTTTAATGACTCAATTCACAACGGGCAAACTTGAACTGCAGGGATGGCCCTCAGAGCAGCCTTTCAAAACTGCTGCCAGCAGAACATGAATACTGTCATTAAATCGATGAGTTTGTTCTCTTTCTCATCCATAAACGTGGCTCACAGAATGTTTTTAAGACTGAGCTAGGAGGTGCTGAAAATTGCTTCCAGGATTAGAAGAGAATCTTTTCTCACTATATGGTAGGAATTCTTAATAATTAAACCCTAGAAAGGATAAATGAGTCTCGTTTGATGGCGAGCTTGAGATGCAGAGGGGTGATGAAGGTGCAGGAGAAAGGGTATGTCCATTGGGTGGGAGGTTGTATTATGTTTTCTTCCAATTCAAAAGTATTTGTGATCTTTCTTCAGTTTTTTCTTGGAGGGATATAACTCACTGAGAAAATACATAATGGAGCAAACTCCTTCAGGGCACTGCGGATGGATTGTAAGAGCACAGGAAGGACTGGCAACAATAGTGTTTCTTTCAAGCTAGATGATTCCCCAATCCCTTCATCAGCTAACCCAGGAATTTTGTGCAGGAATCACCACCAATTTTCTGGTGAAAAGAAAATGCCTTCTATATATTTCATCCCAATTCTCCTGAGTTTTCATTATATCTTAGTAAGCTAAAGTTCATTTAACTGGAATATTTAATTACATAGATCTTAGTACTTGGATTGAACATATTTATTTTATCAGAAAAGGGAATGAAGATATTGTAAATTATTTTAAAAAAAGATATAGGTTGCCGGGAAATCAGTACTGACTTGGTCTCTTCTCTTCCCAATAGATATTTACAGAGCATGGATTAGGAAATAGGATTGATGATAGGCAGTGTCATAGGCATTAACTCTGAAAATGTATTATAAGGCCATTTTGATTATTTCTATTTTATAATGGAAGACACTGAGATTCCAAGAAGTTGAATGAAAATCCCAAGGCCACTCTCAAACTTTCTCAATGATTTCAAAAAGAAATATTTACTTTCAGGCCATGATGCCTCCTCATTAGTGGTCAAAAACAAGTACTGATATCCAATAGACTTCAATTTCAAAGAAATAACATGGCGAAACCACTGGGTTTACCTGTCCTCCAATCTTACAAAGAATTAAACTTACAAGAACTTTGTCTTCTAGTACATTTGGATTGACAATATATTTTTTAATTCTAAAAATATTATCTGTTATGGACTGAGTTATGTTCCCCTAAATCCATCTGTTGAAGCTCTAAACCCTGATATCTTGGCATGTGACTTTTTGGATATAGGGCCTTTAAAATTGGGTCTTTTGGGTGAGCCCTAACTTAATATGACTACTGTCCTATTAAGAAGAAAAACTTTGGACACACCGAGAAACAACAGGATGCATGCACATGGAGAAAAGACCATGTAAAGAGCCATCAAGGGAGTGGCTGTCTGTGGGCCAAGGAGCAAGGATTCAGAGTTCACCAATGCTGCCAGCCACATGTAGCTGATTGCTATCCAACAGGATGATGCAGTTCTAGACTACATGGAAAAATTAAACATGGTTTTAGTTTTGTTTATAAACTAACAACAAGGCTAAATATAAATAAGCAAAAACTCAATGTCTTATAATATCTTAGTACAGACTCTATTCTGCTTGGCAAACATCAATTTGACCATTTTTAAGAAATAAGACCAGAGAGAAGATGGCGGCAGCGTAGAGAGCAGTGCTGATGGTGTTCTGGAGTGCCAAAGCAGCTAGAGGACAAGATAGGGAGCTTGAGACGTCTTCAGGACCCTAGGAATTGGAGCAGGCAGCATCTGGACACAGGGGAGCACAGCCCAGAGGCAGCAGAGGCCAGCAGGACAGTAGGTGAGGCGTTCCCGACTGACCGGCCGGCGGGCCGAGGTCGGCTCTGGGCAGGGGCGGCTCTGCCCAGAGGGGCGCGTTTGACTGGGGCAGCTCCGGGCTCCCTGGCGACTGGAAGTCTCAACAGTGAAGTGCGGGCTGCAGGGGCAAATGCCATAGGGAACGCGGAATTGAACTCTTGCAGGGGAGGGACTGTGTGAGAGACTCACCCCAGCAACAGGGAGAGGAGGCTCCTCGAGGGGCTAGAGGCGGAGGAGAAGAGTCCTGCGGGAAGCCGGAGCGGGGGAGCGGGGAAGTGCACCTGCCGAGGTGGCGAGAGGGCCGAAAAAGGTGCTGCTGGGCCACCGGGGAAACAGCAGCTAGAAGCCCCTGCGAGGGGGGAGGCCCAGCCCTGTGCAACCACACAGGCCCCCAGGCTCCACGGAGGCTCCAAGTGGTGAGCCGGCGAGCCAGGAACTAGTAGCGAGGGCAACTGACCCGCCATCGCCGGAGACAAAGGCCGCACTGCCCACGCCTGGGAGGGGCTCATCACAGAGGCCACATAAAGGACTCCGCGGACATCTGGTTGGCTTGGAGGAGTGATGCCCGCCCCGGAAGGGCGGGGCAGTGTAGGTGGACCCCAGACAGTGTTGACAGACAGGGGCGGCCTCCTCCCAGAACTGCAGGGGCGGGGCCAGTCATCACAGGGACCGGCAAAGTTGTGGGCTGCCCTGCAGGGGTGCTGGGTGCTCGTCTGAGGCAGGAACCTCTGCCAGGAGTGGGAGGGGGCACCCTGCAGGCTCCAGAATAGTGGCAGCCCCAAAACCCAGCCAGGCTGCGGAAGGCCCAGCCTACCTGGGGGCTGACACTCAGAATCAGCCCTGACTGTGACAATCAGAGGCCCTGCCATGCGCCAAGACCGGCTACAATATAGACTATAGACTGTAAAGTCCTGACCAAGAAAAAGAGGCAGCCTCAGGAAAGGGATTGCTGCTAATCTCAAGCACCTGAGTTATACCGAGAGCAATATGAACTATTAATCCCCAATATATCCTTTGCAAAAATTACTTCTCACATATTCTTAACCCCCCACCCCCGTACCTCAATCCACCTAAATACCCAAGACCCTCCCCCTACTCTCAAATTAAAGTCTACTCACTCTGTGGCTATAACGCATTCCCAGTCCTCAATCAAAGTATTCCTACCTTCCCGAGCCACCTAAACCCTTTCTTTCTTCTTTTCTTCCTTCCTCTTTTTATTTTTTATTTATTTTTATTTTTTTATTTTTTATTTTCCTTTTCTTCCTGGTAAAGCCCACAGGTTCTGGCTCCACCTGGACCAATCAGAAATCATAACGGGGGAACAGACAGCTAAAACTTTTCTTTATTAATATTGATTTCTCTTTCTCTTATGACTTTCTCCCTTTTTTTCTTTCTTTTCTTTTTTTTTTCCCCCTCAGCTAAAAGCCCTCAGGTCCAGGCTCCATCTGGACCAGTCAGGGATTATTAAGGGTGAACAGCCATCTAAGCCCTTTCTTCTTATTATTATTATCATTTTTATTTCTTTTTTCCTTTTGCATTTTTTTGTTTGTTTGGTTTGGTTTGGTATGGTTTGGTTTTTTGTTTTGTTTTTTTGTTGTTGATTTTTTGTTTGTTTTTGTTTTTGTTTCTGCTAAAAGCCCACAGGCCCAGAATACAACCAGACAGCCCAAATGAAGGACACACCAAGAACAGCAAGTGGAGAAAACCTGGGAGACAGCAACACCGAACTCCACAAATCTCCTATCACAGAAGGGTGCTCAACTAAGGCAAGGAAGCAAAGCAGGTTAACCCAAGGAAAGAACAAAAATAAATAAATAAATAAATAAATAAATAAATAAAAAGCAAGCAAGCAAGAACAGACACCCAAAATGGGGGAAAAAAGAATCAGTCCATCACCAAAAGGAAAGGAAGAATCCCCAGAAAAAAACACAAAATGAAACAGAGGCACCTGGAATATCAGATAAGGAATCCAAAAGAATGATGATAGAGAAGCTCAGTGAGCTCAGCCACATCAAAGAAAACTGTAAACAACTCCAGGAGAACTACAAAGAACTCCAGGGAAATTACAAAGAACTCCAGGGAAGTTACAAGGAACTTACTGAGAACTACAACAGCATGAAAAAGGACATGGAAACTATCAATAAGTGCCAGCAGGAAATGAAGAATACA
>PVIW01007501.1:0-72100 GCA_004026585.1 Noctilio leporinus
CTTCTTTCTTTCTGCTATATAGAATTCCATTGTGTAAATGTACCAAAGTTTTTTGATCCAATCATCTACTGATGGGCACTTAGGCTGTTTCCAGCACTTGGCTATTGTAAATAGTGCTGCTATGAACATAGGTGTGCATAGGTTCTTATGAATTGGTGTTTCAGGATTCTTTGGGTATAGTCCAAGTAGTGGAATTGCTAGATCAAAAGGCAGTTCCATTTTTAGTTTTTTAAGGAAACCCCATACTGTTTTCTACAGTGGCTGCACCAGCCTACATTCCCACCAACAGTGTAAAAGACAGGGTTTTAGAGTGACAGGGCTGGGAAGAACTCAGCAAGGGCAACACAAGTATCATTTTATTGGAATCAGCTTCATCGGAAGACAGAATTCATAGAAGGGAATGGTGTGAGTCAAGAATTTATTTATTTATTTTTTAAAGATTTTATTTATTATTTATAGAGAGAGAGAAAGGGAGAGAGGCAGAGAGGGAGAGAGACATCAATGTATGGTTGCCTTTCACCTGCCTCCAGCTACAGACCTGACTGGAAACCTGGCTTGCAACCTAGTTATGGGCAACTAGGCGAGAATTTAAAACAGAGCTAGGATCAGATCATTGGAGGTTTCAAATGTTGGACTAAGGAGATGGTCCTTTATGCAGCTGGTGATGAGGAGTCTGTGTGTGTGCATGTGTGTATGTCGACTTTTTAAATCATTCTACTTCAGCATGGACAAATGGGAGGAGTCACACGCAAAATGGCTGCGGCTTTCACAACAGACCTCACAAAAGCCAGAGAAAGACTGAGTGGCAGAAAAGGTGAAATATAAAAGTCCTCTGGGAACAATATTGGGAAGGAAGCAGTAACAACTCTTGTTGGAAATGCACAAGAATCCAAGATTCAAACACCATTCAAAGCTCTTAAACTACATTAACTAGGGGATTAGTGCACTGAACCAGGAATGCCTGGAAGGGAAGCCAGGTTAAAGGTAAAAACTGATAACATGGCAGAAAATTCACTAGAGCAGAACTAGCGCTCAAGAGAGAGGCTGTGTCTAGAATTGTATATACATGGAGGTCCCCAGCTTAGAGACTCAGCTATAGCAGTGGGGGTGGTTGAACTCAGCAAGGGAAAGGATAAAATGAAAAATATCACCGGAAAGAAAACAAATGACATTGTACTTCTCAACTGAAAATAGACAAGAGCAGCTAGGTTGGAAAAAACAGAATAGCACTGTATCACAAAGCTGGGAAAAGAATTTCAGGAAAGAAGGAGTTATCAACCCAGCCAGTGAGGGTAAGGAGTCGAGGCAGACCAGAGCAGAGGAAAGGCAACAGATTTGGTGACTAGCATGTCACTGGTGACCTTTGCCAATCAAAGATAGGGTGGGGCAGAAAACTGTGAGTGAGCCAAGGCTTCACGTCACTGAGGAAGAAACCGAGATAAAGTTCGGGAGGCTGAGGGTAAAGAAAGTGGTGCAAAGAGAGGACACAGCCTCTAAAAGAGAAGATGGTTGTAGAGAGATGGTTTACAAGCAAGGGTGGCACTGACTGCTGGGACCAGCACCTGCCCCTTCTCCCTTTATAAGCAGAGACTGGGAGAAGCTCAGGGCCAGTGAAGGGTGCTCTTCACCATCCAAAAGCACAGCGATGATTGTTCAAGAAGTTTACCAGCCCAGTGTGTATCAGGAAGCAACATATTTTCCCCCAGACACACAAAACATAGGTAACAGGCATTTTGGAGAAGCCAAAATGGTAAGCCCACAGTTATGCATTTCTTCTCCCTAAAGCAAATGTGCTTGGTAGAGAGGTAACACTAGAGAAACACACACACACACACACACACACCCCTTTCAAAAGTATGATCATTTTCTCCCATGGCTCATCTGTCTTGATGTCTTTGGTCTTAAAGGAAAAGAGAGTAAACCTAGATTATCAAAGGATCATCCTAGACACAACTAACCCAGGGAAAAGGACCTGAGGTTTAGCCATGTAAAGGCGGTCAGGTTCAAAGGTCTCCAAAAGCTGAGGGTGAGATTCCCTAGGTGTTTAAAGCATACATCTTCCTGCCTATGTAATAAATGTCAACCTGAGGCTTCCTCTCGGTTCCTGATTGATCAGAGTGATCTTTGGGAAAGGCTACCAGGGAAAAGGCGAGCACACCCCCCTGAATCCCTGCTTCCTCCCACGCTGAGCAAACACCTGTGCTCAGTTCCATGGTAGCTGTCCATGTGCCCAGCAGAGCCACATCTTTTCCACATCCTTGGCTCCAGCCACCACCCAGCTTCTGTGGGGATGCAGGTGATCCTCTCTCTATCCAGGCATCTCGGGTAGCCAAGGCTAACCTCCCCCAGAGGCTCTCCCCTAGGAACTCTGGGTATATGTCAGGTTTTCCCTCTGGGCTGGATAAAGCAGACAATACTTAGGTAAACATAAACACAGGCCTAGAAACACACAAACACACGCTTATGTGTACTTGAGTCTGATTCTGACAGCTTGGGGAAAAGGGCCACCCGGTTTCTTGCAACTTGCCCATAAATGATAGTTTTATGGTTCCGGCCTCCCCACTCCTCCCCTCAGGAAGTTCAGAGGCTGATAACCACAGCAGTGCCTGCTGAGCACAAGAAATTCTATTAAGCACCAACCAGCTTCAGTGTGCACCGGGTGTCAACTATTTCCAGAATCTTAAACTCAGTTCTGGAGATATTAAAAAGGGCCTTACACATTCTGTTATGTCCAAACCTCACTCATTTTGCCAAAGGCATACTGGGATCTTTTATTTAAAAGTGGTAAATGTGCTTAGCTCCCAAGCAACTCATATGCGTCTCTGGGGAATATTTTTACTCCAAGGTACCCTCCTGTATAAGTCTTAAATAGCAGACCCATCTTTACAAGTAACTTTGACAAAAGCACTAAAATGTGTTATCTGTATCCATAAGTCCAAACAAGTGTGCCTTCATTCAACTCCAAATCCACCTTCTACACTTGGGGCAGTGTCACTGTCTTAAAAAGAAATCTAGTTATTTTACTCACAATATTTAGACACCTCCTTACAGTCTCCCAGGTAAGGGGCAAGTTTTCAGCTTGGTTTCACCTCTGGGCTCCAGCCCACCACATGAGCAACACCTCCGGCCCTAACTGACCTGTCTCTGCCAACTCAGTGGTCTCTCCCTGTCCTCTTGCTGTCCCATGCCTATCCTGCCTCCATGCCATTGAACCCGAAAGTCCCTCCACCCCTTCTCCATACCCTACTCCCTTCTCAATCTAGCAAACTCCTCCTGGGCCATGATTCCATTTCATCTGTCTCCTTCCAACTTTCCCAGGCAGCAGGTCTCTCTGTAATCTCACACTAAGCTGTACATATTTCCCTTGGAACATTTAGCACACTGTACTGTGTTACGTTAACATTGTTGCCCTTATTATGGGCATATTCTTGTTCTTTTTTTAATCACCAGGATCTGGTTGTAAACTTAACAACTAGATGAAAACCCAATAAAACAGTGGGGCAAATATCATCAACCCCCACTTTCTACGCGTGGAAACTGAAGCATTTGTACATGGAGAGGCTTAATGAAGTGCAACTGGAAAATGACAAAGCTTGTACTGAGGGAGCCCTCAAGAGTCAAAGGAAGTCTAGAGGAAGAGAGATAAAGGAAGAGAAGAGAGAGGCAACAATTGGATTGGAACTACCACTAGATAGCTACTCAGTGCACGGCACAATGTTAAGCATTTTAATATAGTCATTATCTTATTTATTCCTTAGGGCCACTTTGTGAGAGATATGTGCAATTTTTTTCAGAATAGAACCTGAGAGGTAAAGTTAAGTTGTTTAATTACACAGGTAGTAAGTGGATCCAAGGTTTAAACTCAAGATTGATCTCAAAGCAGTGTTTATTCCATTACAAAGTAAGCCCTTTAGGAAACATGGACTTCCACACTCACACTTGCCCATGGACATAAGCCAAAAACACCTTCCTCACCAGAACCACCCACCATCACCTCGCCAGACATTGTGCTTCATAATATTCTGGCTCCTGGCTTTCCACTAATGACTGCTCCTCACAACTCTGTCATTCTCAATAACTTATTTAACTCATTTGTGCCTTCATTTCCTCATCATAAGATAAGGAAACAACAGTACCAAAGAAAGTATCAATAATTGATTAGGGAGGATTAAATAAATGGATGCAGGTACAGTGCTTAGACAAGTGTCTGGTACATAGTAACTACCCAATAAATGCCAGCATCATTATTCACATGCCTCACAGGGTTGAAAAAACAGTCTAAAGCAACCGAATACAATATAATATGCTACTTGTGCAACAAAAGATATACCACTTTTAAAATCACTAAGGACAATGAATCATATCTAACCAATTACTACCAGTAGTTCCATAGTATTTGCAGACTGAATGCCTTTGATTTCAACTATTCACAAGTTTCCATGAACACATGCCACATAGAAATTATAGTTAAATCAAATATAGTAGAGATAGGTATGAGGTGGTTGAGTCCTTGGCTAATGAGTCTTTGGCCAACCACCCAGCAACAGCCTGTTGTTATTATTATTATTATTATTATTTTGCTGGTTTTTGTAAATATGTGGCTTCATTTAATCCTCTGAACCACCTTGTGAGGCAGATATGATCATGTCCACTCTACAGAGACACTGAGGAAAATAATATACTGTGGTGATAGCTGAGACTTGGGAACAGCAAAGGTCTCAGGATATACCCTGAGATGAACATGTCCTGAGATGGCAGACCTGACATCCTAGAATACATTCTAGAACCCAAAGGCCACTGGTTCAATTCCCAGCCAGGGCTCATAACCAGGCTGCAAGCCAGGTCTCCAGTCAGGTCCGTAGCTGGAGGCAGGTGAAAGGCAACCATACACTGATGTCTCTCTCCCTCTCTGCCTCTCTCCCTTCCCCTCTCTCTAAAAATAATAAAATCTTTAAAAATAAAAAAGGATGCTTAAAAAAAAAGGATTCAACTGAAATGCAAATAACTAATCTAAAACTAGCAATGGTAAAAATCTACCCTAAAGAATCCAACATGCCACAGCTCAGTGTTCCTACCCAGGGCCAGTGGTTGACACACTGCTCCAACTGAGCAGCTTGGCTTGACCAAGATCCAACCCACACCCTTAGCTTCACAGCCTTGTGTCTGAATCAACGTGCAACCAGTGGCAGAAGAGCTCAGGAGCCTGTGGCCATGAGTAAGGACAGCACAAACCACATCTTTCTAATCAGAAGCTGATGTTAGTTCTGTCAAGACCAGCAATAAAACAATGCTTCTGCCAAGGCAGTAAGAGAAACCTTTCTGCCTCCAACTCAGAATGCAAATTTGTGGAATTGTTTACTAGGCCTTCTACCCTCCCCTCTGAAATATTTATTTCTTGACGCATTTTAGAAAGAAGACTCATCGAGGGAAAAATAAACCAAATCTGTTTCTACTAGTAGTTGCACAGGGTCTAGAAAGTAAGAAATTAGGAAGTGCTTTTATTTCGGCCTCTTTTATCGCTGGCAACACTATGGGGATAATGCATGTGAAGTGTTCTTATGGTTGAAAGTACTTCCCAAATGTAATCACTGCAATCATCTGAAAGTTATTGCAACACATCTCAGCCAAGACTTTATTTCAGAAGAGTGATTTATTCATTCATTTGTTAATTAAATTCATTAAAAATACTTTACTAAGTTCCCACTGAGTGCCAGGCAATGTGGATGCAGAATTAAACTAGACAGTCCAAGCCCTTGGGGGAAGCAATCTTTTCCCAAACGGGTGTTTTCATCTGCATGGTATTCCAAACACTCCAGCTGCTCTTGCCTCTCTCCTGTCTTAGTCTCACTCCCTCTTCCCCCTACCCACTCCCCACCCCCCGAGTCCTGAACCACTCAAGAGTGTGCTTCTCCCACATTCTGCAAAAGTCTTAGCACATGGCCCACTCTCCAGTGGGCCCTAAGGAAAAGTGACATATTTAGTGATTTAAGAGGTTAGTACTTAGTGACACATATGGCTTTATTACAATAACCTGCTTTCATTATTTTTGTCAACCTAGCTTCCCAAAAGTTGCCTGAAAGCAGTGCCCTCCCAACAATCTGAGGGTCTATATTACTACTTAACAAACAGAGGGGTGAAAACCTGTCTCAATGATCTCCGGACCACGTGTTCCACATGAGGGCAGTCAGATGGGGAGAGCCTTAGAAAATCAGGACAGGGCATGAGAGCTTGAAGCAACAGGAAGTAAGAAACATTTTCTGACACCTGATACATCTGGATGTGGTAATTCTCTACCAAACTTCTATTTGGGCAGATGCGAATAGAAAATAACCCAGTATCATAGATTTGTAACACAGGAAGGAACCTTATCTGGCCCAATTCCCTCACTTTATAGATAAAGAAGGGCTCAGGGGAAGGACATGACAAAACCCCGATTGCACAGCTTGTCTCTGAGGTAGGAGTAGAAGCCAGGCCACCTGCCCCACATGCAGGGCCCTTTCCTCTCAGCAGAGCGTCCCAAAGAGAGCGGGGTGCATGCCTGTAGGCAGCCCCGCAGCGTACCCTGCCATGATCCCACAAGTACACCACCTTTCCAGATGCTCTCCTGGTTCTTATCTTGCATGACTCTGCCTTGCTTCAAGCAAAAGGACAGCTCTCAGGAGTTGAGACCCCTGTGCAAATGAAGAATGCTCCTGAATAGCATGCCTGCTTTTCTTCTTTGAAACGGGATGATTTGGGAGTGGGTGCATGAAGAAGGGGGCAGAGGGGAGGAAAACGGGGATGGAGGTAATACAACAACAATAAAATTAAATTAAAAAAAAAAAAAAGGGATTATTTTCCATCCTATCCTCCTGAAGATCAATATGAGCTGCAGGCCATCAAGGAATTCCATATTCTTTGAAGGAAACTTAAAGTAGGGATCCAATAAAGTATTTGCATCATAATCAATTATGACTAATGTTAAACCCATGAATTAGAGTGCAGCTTTCGAATTTTCTGCTCAAATTTTGCACACCAACAACCCTGCAGAGGGACCCGTTTTTATCTGCTACTGTGAGACATTTCAGACCGAGAAAGGGGCACAGCCTGAGCGTTCAGCCTTAGCAGCAATCCTGCTGCAGGAAACTAAATGACACAGGTGAATTATGGGAAAAGCTTTGGGGGTTCATAAACAGGATTAACCTTATGGTGTTTTAAATGATTCATCATTCTCTACATTCTTTCAAAAACCATCTGAGATGGCTCTTAGCTTTGATAATAATTCAAAAATAAAATAATAATTCATTTGTTCCCTTTTAAAAATATTTACTTAGATGTAGAGATAAGACTTGGACAGCTATATCTTGAGTATAGAGGTCTGATTATTAACAGTATATTATTAATAATGTATTTTATTTTTTACAAGGAATATGTCTAGCTTTGGAAATAAGAAAACAAACTATCATCTCACTTATATGTGGAATCTATAAAGAGCTGAATTCATAGAAACAGGGAGCCCAGTGGTGATTGTCAGAGGTTGGGGTTGGGGGAAATGGGGCCATGTTGGTCAAAGGGCGCAAACTTCCACTTATCAGGCGATTTAAGTTCTGAGGATCTAATGTACAGCACGGTGGCAACAGTTAACAACACTGAATTACGTATATACTTGAAAGTTGCTAAGTGAGTTCATCTTAAATATTCCCAATGAAGAAACTAGTAACGATATATACATGGATCAAAGCATCATGTGTACACCTTAGACTTACACAATGCTGTATCTCAATAAAGCTGGCAGGGGTGAGGAGTGGGGAGAGAAGAAAACAAACAATAAAGATTTTTTTTAAAAAACATTTTCTTCATTCTGAAAAATGGGAAAAGGGGTTATCTCCACAAGGGGTTGGGAGCTCTATTCCGTGAAGCAAGTACATGGAAAATGCAAGCAGTGCCCTAAGCCCCCAGACCAGGTCCTTGGCCTTGCTTCTTCTTTGTCTCAGTATTCTTGATATATACCAAACTCAACATACAAAATCAAAGGAAAAAAGTGCATAAATCCTTAAATGAATTTTCAAGCTTGCTGGCATCTATCTGATACCGTCACCCTCACCCCCACCGCTAGTCCCAGGAGCACCTGTCAGTCTTGCTCGCTCTCAGGACTCATCTCTGGAAAAGTATGGGAAACCCTAAGGCAAATAGCACCATCTGATTCCCCCACCCCTGCTTTTTGAGAGCAGCAACCTTCTTAATTAAGTCACTTTTACTGTTAATTTTTTAAGTCAAATTTTTTTTCATCTACAAGGTTGTTAAAAATGATTTATCATTGCCCTGGCTGGTGGCTCAGTGGATAAGGCACCGGCCTGCGAACCCAAAGGTCACTGGTTCAATTCCCAGCCAGGGCACATAACCGGTTTGCAAGCCAGGTCCGTAGCCGAAGGCAGGTGAAAGGCAACCTTACATTGATGTCTCTCTCCACCTCTGCCTCTCTCCCTTCCTCTCTCTCTAAAAATAATAAATAAATCTTTTTAAAAAGTATTTATAAAACAGGTGGCAGCAAACACATAGCCAGGGAAAGCCATAGGAGCAGAGTTCACCCTACCTCCTCTGCCTGAGGGTGGGAGCCATCTAGCCTGGCATCCTGGGTTCTGAGGGCTACCTCTGGGCTGCCTCACATTTCTGTGGGACAGCAGACTGCTCCGCACAAGGTGCTAATTCAGTCATTCCACAAATGTTTATTAAGCGAAGCCTGAGAAAGGCCTCTTAGGGGACAGTGGGATCATTCACAAGCCAACGGTCAGGGCTAACGGACCCGATGTGGACAATCGATCTTTCATCAGACCTCACACCACCTTTAGGATAAGGCAAACAGGACCCTGTCCTACCCACTCACTAGTGTGGGGTGGGGTCAAGCAGGCTTCCAGAACAGCAGTCCTGCTGGAGGGAGACGAAGGCAGTCACTGATCCCCCCCAAAACCACCAAAACTCCCCACCAGGAATGATACAGCACCTCTAAACATTCTGAACAGTGTCTGGCACCTAGTAAAATCTCAACAGTCATCTTTGTGGTTACTATTCCAGCTTGCCCTTATACAACCAGCATCGAAAAGGGGGAAAGAACACAGGTTTTCTATTCAGACAGACTGGATTTGAATCTCCACTATGCCCCTTACGAGCCATATGACTAAAGGGCAGGATCCTTCTGAGCCTTGGTTTCACATTTGTACAATGGGGTAAAGGTGCCCTGGCCAGGTGGCTCAATTGGTTGGAGTGTCACCCTGTATGCCAAAGAATTTGGCAAGTTCCATCCTGGTCCCTGGTTGGGGCGCATATAGGAGGCAACCGACTAATGTCTGTCCATCTGTCTGTCTGTCTCACTTTCTCTAAATTAATGAACGTAGCCTCAGGTGAGGGTTGAAAAAAGAAAAACATTTTTAAATGCAGTGAAGGACAGTATCCCATCTCTAGGGAGGCTTTGTGAGAACTAAGGGCACATTATATGCAAGGGAAAGTGGCCCCTAAGTGCTCAATAGAAGATAGTAACTATTGCCACTGGTTTGCATCACCCCTCCCCAACCACTCTTGACAGGTCCTGGAGTCTGACTTTACCTGGAAACCACACTAAAGCAGAACTACAATGGGGAGGGGGGGGGGGGAAATGCAGAGGTATTTCCACAGAAACTCATCCAAGTCCCCAGTTCCTTTCAACCACCCTTCTCTGTTTCACTGCTCCATCCAACCGACAGCTGAGGCTACTCTTCCCTAGTTGGGAATGGCAGCCAAGAAGAGGAGGGGAAGTTGGACAGCAGTTTGAATCCATCCCACTTTCCAGTATTTATCTGTCTGAACGGCCCCTGGGCTTCCTCTGCACATCCCTGCCAGGCTGTGGGTCAGAAGGCTGACAGTAAGATTCATAGTCTGTTCCTATCTAGGCTTCCATCTCAACCCAGAGCCCAAAGCCCTAGAAGGAGGCTGCTGGTCACAAACCAACACTGAATGAAAATCAGGAATTTTTATCAAGACCAGGGGTGTATAAAGGGAGGAAGGAGGAAATGGAAGAGGGAGGAGGCAGAGAGCAGCCCACTTCCTACATGCTTGTGGAGCCCCATGACTTAGCCACTGCAGCAGTTGGTTTTCCACTTTAAAAGATGATAAATACCATTCATGTAACTTATAACTCACCGTAGGACAGGTCTGGGTGTAGAAAGAGAATTCTGAAACAAAGCTGCTTATTTTCCAAGTAAAAATCATAAGCCCCTAAACTCCCTTCCCAGCACCCCACCTGTAGATAGATAGGGCCTGATGTCTTACCTTATTTCACCTGAGCGATCTGGGGGCTGGTCGGCAGCCAGTCCCAACCGTGGGCTCAGTACTCAAAGCCCCAGGAAACACGACCGCCCGGCAGAACCCCCACCTACCAAGCACCTCGGCTTCCTGGAGACTCAGCGCCCTGGGCAGCGCAGCTGGCTCTTAAGTAGGTGGGAAATTAAGGAAAGGAGCTTGCTGGCTGCCAAAACGCAGTTTACGTTTTAGAATTCTGAACATTCCCTCATTGAACAGAGAAGAAAACAGAGACCCAGAGAGGAACAGAAAGTTGCTCGAGGTAACACAGCGAGTAGGCAAAATGTTGGGACTAGAACCCTGCGCGCCTCGAGTCGCAGCCGGGCACCGAGCGCGTCCTGCCGCCTTCGGCGACCTCTTGCCCCGCTACCCGAGCCAGGTGGTGCCAACCCGCAACCCTGGGCGCCGCGCGTTACCTTCCTCAAGACTGGGCACCGCGAGCCTCCGCTCCGCTGGCTGGGCGCAGGCGGCTCTGCCCGGCTCGGCAGCCGGGCAGCCCAGGTGTCGCCGGCGGCTGTCAGCGCAGGGCTGCGAGTGCAGGCTCCTCCCGCGGGCAGCGGGCTCAGCGCCGGAGCTGCTCCAGGGCTTCGGGCCAATGGCGCTGAGCCTGCTCCCCGCCCCGCCCCGCCCCCGGCCCCCCGGCTCCGGCCTCTGCCTGCCCTTCGCCCACCCGTTACCCCGCCTCGTCAATTTCTTCCTCCTCCTTGGCCCTCCCAGCCTTCTTGAGGTACCTTGCCCGGAAACATTTTAACTGCGAAAAGAATACAGCGCTGTTATTACTTACTGTTTTGTTTTGTTTTTAACACCGTGCGTTAGGGGACGTTGGAACCCGAGAGCATAGAGCTCGAGGAAGCCGACCCACTCATTTGGTGCCAGCCGCCCAGCCGGGGGAAGGGGCACCGAATGGTGTGGAGCCTCGTGGCCCAAGCAAGATACTTGAACCGTTCGGGGCATCCGTTTCCTCACGAGTAAAATAGATAAAAATACCTCACAGGCTGAGAGGATTCAATGAGGTGATGCTCTAAAAGTATCTAATAACACCTGGATCAACGATGAACATAGAGGTACTACTGTCTGAGCCACGCGATAGGTGTGCAAAGACGACTGGCGCAGATCTGAAAGGGCATGCTATAAATACAATATTGTATGTATCATAGCCAGGTCTCAAAAAGTACTGATGGATTGGGCCCGCCCAGGCAAACTTTCGAAATAGGGGAACCTTAAAGCTTTCCCCTTCATCATCTCCCCATCATCTGAATGAAGGTGACCCAGATCTGCCTTGGTTTCTTCCAAAGACCTTCCTTCTCCCAGACTTACAAATGCGGAACCACAAGGGCCTCACTCAGTGGTAGGAGCAGGACTGCCAACCTGGCTTAGGAAACCTCGCACTGTGTTCATGTGTGGATTCTAGCTTTCACCAGAACTTTGGGAGTCCACTGTGTCCCCGTTCTGGCTGAGCACTCCGCATGCCAAAAAGGATTTAGCCACTTAACCTTGCTTCTAAAGAGACAAATTTGTAACTGATTTCAATTTAGGGTAATAACTGCTATAACTAGGTGTTCGCTGGGAGAGGAGGGCAATAAAAGCTTAAATAAAGTGTGACCAAGGTAAGTCTTGAGGGAGGGTTATAACTTAGTCGGATTGAAGCAGGAGAGAATAGTGGGTGCAGAGAGACAGGGAAGCCATGGGCATGTAGTGTGTGGTGCACAAGGCATGTGACAGGCAGGCAGAGGTGAAGCTAAGGAGAAAGACGCAGGTGGGCAGCCTGCCGGTTTGCTGAGAAAAGCAGCTGTATCCTGTTGGTGATGGCTGCTGGGGGAGGATTTTAAGCAGAGGAGTGGCATGACCTCATTTGTTTTGGTCCCTCACTTTCAGTGTTGACTTACCTTCTTTGGTTCTCTCCTCCTGCACCTCCCCAGCCTGGAGGACAGGTACTGCGTCTTGCTCACCTGTGGTGCCTTGCATCACCTTTTCCAGGGCTTTGAAGGAGCTCAGGGCTGCTACTCCCAGTGTCACTCCTCTCCTGAAAACAAACAGCAGCTCCTACCTGCTAGCAAGGGCTTAAGGACTCTGACTTCAGGCCCTGAGGCAGGCTGCTGGGAGAGAAATTTTGAGACAGGATCTTGTTGGGGACCTTCAACTCACCCAAAGAGGTTGTATGGCTCAGAGGTTAAAAGCTGGAGCTCTGATGTCAAACAGTCTGAAGGGATTTTCTAGTTGGAAGTGGGTTACTTAAACTTGGATCCCCTGTCTGGATATAGATCTAATTCTTGCAACTCTATGGAACTGCAATGAAAAGGAGTGCTGTTTTCAGGGTTGGGGGCAGCTGCTGTCTCTACACCATAGGCACTCAATAAATGCTTATTAAATTGCATTGGCAGGCAGGTCTCCCATAGTAGGCATGTTATAAACAGAGCTCTCTTGCTGCTGTAAAAAACTAAAAACAAAGTAAAAACAAAAACAAAAAACCAAAAATCTTCCTTGTCAAGACATCACTTTGCCTTGAAGCTATGTGGATTTATAACTTCTTACCCACCAAAACCTGAAGATACTGCTGTACAAGTGTACAGAAGTGCTGTACAATTACATCTAGTGTGGTAATGTGGTTAGATGACTTATAGCACTAAGTATCAAATGTACAGCATTTAGATCACCATTCAGTCATGGTACTGAGTCACCAAAGCAGGAAGGAGTCTGGCTTTCTAAATAATGTGCAAATATTGAATATCTTTTTCAATTTTGGAAGTACAAAACTTTGGCTTTGGATCAAACTGTGTTTGTAATCTCTCCACAGCCTTTAATAATGCCTTGCATTTCTATAGGGCTTTGTTTCAAAGCCCTTTCACTTTGTTTATCATGTTTGATCTTCACATCAGCCCGATGATGTAGGAAGGACAGCTATTAGTATGTACGTTTTACAGATGAAGATTGGAAGAACTTGAAAGGATCAGGCCCTAAGCCTAGCCCAAATGGCAAACTAGTAAGAAAGTCAAGGTTGGAACCCAAGTATCCACTAGACCAGAAAGATTTTTGATATTCATGAAGATCATGGCATCATTATTTATAACTTTTTTTTAAATATTTTATTCATTATTTTCAGAGAGAAGGGCAGGCAGGGAGGGAGGAAGAAAGGGAAAGAAGCATCAATGTACTGTTGCCTTTCACCTGCCTCCAGTTACGGACCTGGCTGGAGACCTGGCTTGCAACCTGGTTGTGTGCCCTGACTGGGAATCGAACCTTTGTGTTCACAGGCCAGCACCTATCCACTGAGCCACCAGCTAAGGCCATTATTTATAACTTTTATGAGTAATATATGTCTTTTAAGATATGTCTTAATTTATATTTATGTGTATGTTTTAAATACAGAGTTTCTTTCAAAAGTAAGGGAAAAGATTTGTGGTGATCATCTTCCTCAGATATGTATATGTAACCACCATAACTTATTAATTCATTCAGAGCCTTTCACCTGGACATTATCAATGTGTATTCCAACATGAATTATTCTGTTTAAAAAAAAAACCTCTGGGCCTGGGCCAGTGTGACCCAGTGGGTTGGGCATCATCCTGCAAACCAAAGGGTTGCTGGTTCGATTCCCAGTCTGGGCATGTGCCTGGGTAGAGGGCCAGGTTCTGAGCTGGGGGCTCAAAAGAGGCAACTGATTGACATTTCTCTCCCTCACTTTCTCGTCTCTCTCCAAAAATAAATAAATAAAATCTTTTTAAAAATAAATAAAAATAACCCTCTGGGTTTATTCTATCAGTTTTAGAATAAATTTTCTTTCTTTCTTTCTTTCTTTCTTTCTTTCTTTCTTTCTTTCTAGAGTAGGAGGGAGGCAGGCAGGGAAGGAGGCAGAGAGGGAGACAAACATCAATGTATGGTTGCCTTTCACCTGCCTCCAGCTATGGAACTGGCTGGAGACCTGGCTTGCAACCTGGTTATGTGCCCTGACTGGGAATTGAACCAGTGACCTTTGGGTTCGCAGTCCAGCACCTTATCCACTATGCTACCAGCCAGGGCATCTTATTTTAATCTTTAAAGAACAAATGTTACTTCAAAAAAAAAATGTCATAGGGTACACTTAGAATAGTCAAATAGAAAGACAGACAGTAGAATAGTGTTTACCAGGGGCTAGAAAAAGGAGTTGTGGGAGGTGATGGGCACAGAGTTTCCCTGTGGGATTTTGAAAAAGTTCTGGAGAAGGATGATGGTGATGATGGAAGGACAATGTGAATGGACTAAATGCCATAGAAACATAAATTTAAAAATAGTTAAAATGGTAAATTTTGTTATGTATATTTTGCTACAATAAAAAGTAGAACACCGCCTTGTTTTTTAAAGATGAGATTCACTTTAGTAGAAGGCTAGTTATAATGTAACTCATGATTTTTGTTTCTCTTTTTATTTTTATTTTTTAAATTCACCTTACCTAGACAAATCTTTAGCTGGAGGCAGCTGAAAGGCAATCATACATTGATGTTTCTCTCCTCTTCTTCCTCCCTCTCCCTTAAAATAATGAAAAAATCTTTTAAAAATAATAAATAAATAAATAAATATGAATTCACCTTACCTAAGAGCCCTTTACACTTGCTGTAGAAAAGAAGATAGTGATCTGTAGGGAGCCCTACTAAACTTTCATTAAAAATCCAAAATGGGGTTGAGGTGTGTGTGATAAGGTGAGATACTAGTAGGTTATTATAGCTACTATTAATTGGGTGCTTCTTCCCTGTCAGATATTGACTAAATGCGTTTACCTATTATTTCATGTAATCATCTGAGCAGCTGAGTGATAACAGATGAGAAACTGAGTTGTATGAAGGTTAAGTTACTTGCTCACAGGTACTCAGCCAAACACCTTCCTGGATGGCTATCGACACTCTGGGCCTAACTTTCTCCGAGGGTAGTAGACTCTCTTTTTAAGCTTCAGTCAGTGGTCTAGGTTATACATTTGGACTAAAGCAAGGTAATTTCCTTAAGTATTCCTTAGGGCACTACTTCCTATCTGCCGTAATTACTGTCACCTTCTCTTTAATGGAATCATGGTGTCTTGTGTGACTATGCTGTGCTGACCAAAATGATAGCCACTAGCCACATGTGGCTATTGAGAACTAGAAATGTGACTAGTCTGGGTTGAGATATACCATAAGTATAAAACACCCACCAAAAAAAAGGAAAAGAAAAATATTGATGGTATTACATGTTGAAAAGATAATATTATAGACATTAAATTAAAATATAACATCAAAATTAATTTCATCTGCCTCTTTTTGTGTGGCAACTAGAAAATTTTAAATTAAACATGCGGCTCTCATTATATTCCTGTTGAACAAGGCTGCTCGCCGCTGTCTGTGAGTCACTCACTCTATCCCAGCTTCCCCTGTGGGGCAGTGGAGCCACCTTTGTTTCCTGGTGGCTCAGTTGGAAGGCCTCCCTTCACCTTATTCATACCATCATGCCATGTCCACGACGAGTTATTACATACAGGATAGGAGAAACAGATTGAAATATGGGACATACCTTTGTATTTATGACTCTGCTTTAGAATTCAAAGCCCAATAGTTACAAAATGTTGTAATTACTGCTGACTGGCATTTTTATTCCCTATCCTTTTTCAAGCACAGAGGAGTCTTGACTAACCACAGGCATCAGGAATGTAATGCCTGGTAAAAAATGAAACATAATCTTGTTCCATCCCTTGTTTATTCAGTTATTCATTCACTTGTGTATTCATTTTATAATACAAATATTTATTGAGTGACCATTGTGTACATGGTATATTGCTATGGAGAATTTGAAGATGAACTAGATTAGTGTTGACTACTGATTCTCTTTCAAATATATGTTAGCTTATTTCCTTGCTTTTTATACTAAACATTACAAGCAGCACAATATCATGGAAAGGCCCTAAATCAGGGCCATAAAATCGAGTCCTGGTTTGATGAGTTATATGAAACAAGCAGGTTTCTTCAAATCTAAATCTCAGGTTTTTCATCTATAAAATTGGAAAGGATAAAAATATTCACTTTGTCTATTATGAAAATTAAATAAGATAATGGAAATGATATTCTACACATTATTATTTCTTACTTATTAAAAGGTACTGCAGCCCTGGCTGGTGGCACAGGGGATAAGGCGCTGACCTGCAAACCCAAAGGTCGCTGGTTTGATTCTCAGCCAGAGCTCATAACCAGTTTGTAAGGCAAGTCTCCAGCCAGGTCCGTTGCTGGAGGCAGGTGAAGAGGGCAACCATACATTGATGTCTCTCTCCCTCTCTACCTCTCTCTCTTCCCCTTTCTCTAAGGATAATAAATAAAATATTTTTAAATAAAATAATAAAAAATAAAAAGGTACTGCATCAAAACCCAGGAGATTTGACTTCCCTTCTAGATTTGACTTCCCTACCAACAACATACTGTATGGCTTTAACTTCTTAGACTTCAGTTCCATTATTTGTAAAATAAAGGTTAAGCTGCATTCATTCCAAATATTTTCTTGCCCAGAATTCCAGGTTGTAAGAGCATGATTTTAAAGTAATAATTTTTGGAACATCACCATGTAAGTTTACCAGAATTATCACAACAATTCTTTAGCCATAGATCTTACAGAGTTTAAATGTATGACTACAAGAGTGTCTCTGGAAGTTGTTCTTGTTTGTTTGTAGAAAAACCTCTGCATCCACTTATTTTATAGTGTTTTGTCCTCCATGCCAAAGCCTACTGGTTACTTCTGGTCAAGATGGCAGCATAGGTAAACATGGCTTGCCTCCTCGCACAACCACATCAAAATCATAGCTAAGATATAGAACAACCATCACTCAGAACAATCAGAAGTCGAGTCAAATGGAAGTCTGACAGCTACAGAATTAAAGAAACCATATTCATCCAGATTGCTGACAGGGTTGGAAATACAGTACAGAATGGGCTGGTCCTAGATCCACATGTGGTGGATAAAAATTTGGAAGGGATATCTCGGGTGCAAAGAGTCCCAGCCCCACATCAGGACCCCCAGCCCAGGGTTCCAGCTCCAGGAAGATAAGTCCCCATAACTTCTAGCTGCAAAAAACCAGCAGGGATTGAGTCAGTGGAAGAAACCTCTGGAGTCCCAAGCAGTTCCTCTTAAAGAACCCACACACAGACTTGATTGGATTCACTCCCTCTAAGCTCCATCACTGGGGTAGCAATGTGAAAGGCATCAGTAGCATACAAGGAGGAACTGAAGTATCTGGCATCAACACAAGAGCTGGGGGACAGCTGTCTCTCAGACAGAAAGGTGGACAGAGGCCATTGCCCTCTTTCTGAACCCTCCCCCACACCGGAGGGTTCACTGGCACTGTATCTAAAACTCCATCAACCTGGCTAACACTGCTTGCTCCTCCTCAGAGATCTCAGGAGACTCTATGTCACCCAACTTAAGGGCCCACCCAAGCCTGTTTTCCATATGAATGGCTGGTTTTGGTTCATGCTTCACAATTTTCTAAATCCTCTCAAAGAAGCAATAGCTGGCCTCAGTAAGCCCCCAACCCCCATACCACTTGCTAAGGGGTTCCAGACCTGACACTAGCAGAAACCAGCCTAGATTCAGTTTGGCTTCATCTGGGAATCTCCAAGCCCAACACAATTAGAAGCCATCTCACACTGCTTTATAGCTCAGCCAACATGGC
Source organism: Noctilio leporinus (assembly GCA_004026585.1). NCBI lineage: Eukaryota > Metazoa > Chordata > Mammalia > Chiroptera > Noctilionidae > Noctilio > Noctilio leporinus. The sequence continues at coordinate 17,969 of PVIW01007501.1, forward strand.
CCCAGGCAAAACACAGATGGGGCTGACCATGGCCTGCACCTCCTGGGAGATCCCAGAACCTGCACACCCAGTGGACAGTTACAGAACACATCAGAACACCACCACCCTGCCCCTGCACAGCTGATCCTCCACAAAGGGTGGGGGTTGGTGGTCTGTGGTCATAGACAGTCCTTGCAGCTCACTGGCCTAGGTAAATCCACCCTATTGACTTGAAAACAGCAACCAAGATTCAACTACAAGAGGAGGGTGTACTCAGCCTACATGGAGGGTGCACCTCAAGTACACAGCTTGGGTGTTAGTGGAGGCTGTGCCACTGGACCTTACAGGACACCTATTACCTTAGGCCATGCTACCAAGACAGGCAGTCATAGCAGCTCTACCTAATACATAGAAACAAACACAGGCAGGCTGTCAAAATGAGAAGACAAATTTGACCCAAATTAAAGAACAGATCAAAACACCAGAAAAAAAAACTAGGCAAAACCTATCAGATGCAGAACTTAAATCAAGGAACATAGTAAAGACCTCAACAGTACAAAAAAGATCCAGTCAGAAATGAAGAACACACTAACGGAAATAAAGAACACTTTATAGGGAAACAACAGTAGACTGGTTGAAGTTGAGGATCAAATCAATGCTTTGGAACATACTGAAGCAAAAAGCAACGGATCAGAACAAGAAGAAGAACAAAGAATAAAAAAGAAAGAAATGAGGATAGTGTAAGCAGCCTCTGGGACAACCCCAAGCATTCCAACATTAACATCATAGGGGTGCCATAAGAAGAGAAGAAAGAGCAAGAAATTGGAAATATATTTGAAAAAGCAATGAAAGAAATTTCCCTAATTTGGTGAAAAAAAAATAGACATGCAAATTCAGGAAGCACAAAGGATCCCAAGCAAGATGGATGCAAAGAGGCCCACTCCAAGATACATACATCATAATTAAAATGTCAAAGGTTAAATATAAAGGGAAAATATTAAAAGCAGCAAGAGAAGAGCAGTTAGTTACCTACAGGGAAATTCCCATAAGACTATAGCTGATTCTGAAAAAGAAACTTTACAGGCTAGAAGGGATTGGCAATGAGTATTCAAAGTCATAAAAAGTAGGAACCTACAACCAAGATTGCTCTACGCAACAAAACCACAAAACTATCATTTAAAATAAAAGAGCAGATAAAGAGCTTCCCAGACAAGAAAATACTAAAGGAGTTCATCATCACCAAACTATTATTACATGAAATGTTAATGGGACATTTTTAAGGAAAATAAGAAGATCAAAACTATGAACAATAAAACACTACTAAATACCTATCTATTAACAATTAAATCTAAAAAACAAACTAAGCAAAGAATAGGGACAGAATCATGGATATTGAGAGGATTTTGATTGTTGCCAGATGGAAGGAGGGGTGTGGAAGAAAGGGTGAAGAGGTGAAGGGATTAAGAAGTACAAATAGGTAGTTACAGAATAGTTATGGGGAATGTAAAATGTAGTACAGGAAATGGATTAGCCAAAGAACCTACCTATGACCCATGGACATGAAAAATGGTGTGGTATTGCCTGAGGGAGGTGAGGGTGGCAGGGTGGAAGGGAGAAAAGGGGGAAAATTGCAACAGGTATAATAGCACAATCGATTAAATGTAATTTAAAAAATAGTGGTTAAAACAACAATTTATTATTTCTCACAATTCCATGGTTTGGGCTATTCTTACATTGCTCATTCTCTACTTGGGGTTTCTTATGCTGCTACATGCAGCTGAGAGTTCAGCTGAGTTCTGCTGGAACGTCCAAGACCGTCACTCATCCTCCAGGGCCACTCTCCACATATGTCTCTTCCTTGAGTCATCTCAGCCCCAGCTTCTCACATGGCAGTGGAAGCCCAAGGGCCACACGAGACAGACCCCAATGTGCAAGTGTCTGTGCCATGCTTGCTAATGTCCTCTGGTCAAGGCCAGTTTTGTGGTCAGATTCAGAGTCAGCTTGGGGAAACCCAAGTACCTGAAGGCATATTTCTTTGGGCACCACCGATATTGTAGTCTATCACCACAATATCCCTTCAACAGAGTTACAGTTACTGAGCTATTAGCCAGTTCTCTCATGCTTCTGCATTATCCACTCCACCCTTTGCTCCGTGCCTGTGCATATTTCTGTTTCTACATATGTCACACTCCACTTTCATCATCCATCTATATTTTCATCTTTCCTCACCAAAATGAGGGACTCTTGAATGAGAAGTTCTCTGAATGCTGAGCATTTATTACAGTGACTCCACACAGGAGATAATTAATGACATTAAACCACACTGAATTGAAATCTTGGAAACTCCACCAACTATAAAGGGTAGAGCATCTCATCTCAGATAGCACCAGGGCAGCAGCTCCTAACCTAGGTTCTTTTTTTTTTTTTTTTTTTTAAACATTTTATTTATTATTTCCAGAGAGAGGGGAAGGGAAAGAGACAGAGAGGGAGAGAAGAACCAATGTATGGTTGCCTTTCACCTGCCTCCAGCCACAGACCCGACTGGAAACCTGGCTTGCAACCTGGTTATGTGCCCTGGCTGGGGAATCGAACCAGCGACTTTTGGGTTCGCAGGCCGGCACCTTATCCACAGTGCTACCAGCCAGGGCATAGGTTCTTTATATTTACTCATCTCTGTCTGAAATTTATCATTTCCTTCCATTATAAATGTAAGCATCAACCATAGTAGTATTAATCAGGAGATGTGGGAGTTTATCACCAATAGAAACCCCAAAATTTTCATAGCCTGTTACAATTGGCTTATTACAAATCTTGTAATATTATGATTTTAAAATAATGTTAAAATAATTTGAACAATCCATTTTAATATAGTTGGCCTTCTTATAGTCCTAGGTGTCTTATTTAATTCCATGTAGAAATACTATTCTGAGAAGTACATGGGCTTTACCATACTGCTCAGGCATCCACAGCAAAGAAAAGTTGAAGAACTCCTGACTGGAATGAGATCCTGACTTGGGAGACATGTAATACCCTTGAGAAGAAACCCCACTCCACCCCGCTAACGCAGAATCAGCATCACTTTATTAGAAAAGCAAATCTGCCCTGGCTGGTGGCACAGTGGATAAGGCACCCACTTGCGAACCCAAAGGTTGCTGGTTCAATTCTCCAGCCAGGGCACATAATCAGGTTGCAAGCCAGGTCTCCAGCCAGGTCTGTAGCTGGAGGCAGGTGAAAGACAACCATACATTGATGTCTCTCTCCCTCTCTCCTTTCCCCTCTCTCTAAAAATAATAAATAAAATATTAATAAATAAATGAATAAAATTCTTTAAAAAAACCCCAAATTCTCAGGCTCTATCATCACCCTTGTAAATCAGAAACTCTGCAGGTGGTGCCCAGCAATAGCTACAAGCCTTCCAGGAGATTCTAATGCATACTGGAGTCTGAGAGCCACTCTACTGGGGATAACCATAGTGAGTTAAAACCGAGGACTACAGTATGGATAAGTATCTCCTATTTCTGCAACAGTGAGACAAGTAATGTTAGAAAATGTTCTACATCTTAATTTGAATGATTACAGTGCAGATATATACATATATAAAAAGACTTTAGATTCTATCCTTAAGATTAGTGCACTTTACTGTATTCATGTTATATATCAGTTCAAAAAAGAAGTATATATAAGTGCAATACATAATCACTAACTTTAAGGAATTTTCCATTCAATTTATAAGTCTATTTATTCTATCAATGGTTGAGTACTAGACAGTGTGCTGGATGGTTAGTGAATGAGCCATGCATGAAATCTATCCTTATGAAGTATACATTCTAGCAAGGGAGTCAGAAAATAAACAATTAGAAAATAATGATTATGTCCATTATAATTATGAATAATATGTACCACTAAACAATTACCATATTTAATTGATTTCTAAAATGTACTCTTTTACAGTTTAGCAATTCTGAAATAAAAATATGTCTTACATTCCATGGTTGCCAGTTCAATTATAAGCATTATTCTAATGGTCCATATGATAATGGTGCATCTTCAGTTGATGGCATCTTAGATTTTGTGAAATATGATAAATTCTGAACTATTAAGTGTCACAGGAGTTCAGGGATATGTAGATCTATAAGCATTCCACAAGTCAAAAAGGTCTTCAAGGATAAAGTGACACTTGAACCAGGTTGAAGAAAGTAGGATTTTAAAGAGAGGAGGAACAGAGTCAACTGGCGGTGAAGCACCCAAGGGGAAAAAGGCAACTGATTGACAGATGCATGTCTAGGTAGAACAGAGGAGGGGGAGTGTCAGGAAGCAAAGGGAGCTGAGGGACTAATAACTTGAAATCAGATTATAAAGGCCTAGAAAGTAGAACAAATGATGCATTTAAAAATAAGGAGCAATTGAAGACTTCTGAGCAGAAGAATAAAAAGTTAAGTCCAACTTGGTGTATGGAATGAACTCAGCAACAGGGGCCAGATATAGTGTATAAAACTGTATATATACACTATATATATATATATATATATATATATAGTCAAAAGAATACAGTCAATATTATGGGTAAAAAAAAAATTACAGAGTTTGACTACAGAATTTGCTAGATTTGAGTGGACTCCCAAAAGGAAAATATTCATGGAAAGCTTTAATATTTTATCTTGGTTTACCTCTTAGGGCACTAGACCAAATAACACTCAGGGGTTTTGAAAGTGCACATCAAGTCCACCCAAGCCCCAAACCATCTACACATTGACTACAGGATGCTGTGGTTACTCTGGTTGAAGCTCCATCAGCCACCTTCATGCTCAGGGTAAACAACTATTCTGGGACTTGCAAAGAAGCCATGGCAAACCCTGAGGGGCCTTTAACTTTAAATTAAAGGAAACCACAAGACAGCAAACTACTGACTATAAACATGCTTACATTTTGTCTGATTGGGGTGCAAAAGGAGTTTGGGTAACTGACAGAGCCATGGTGTGGTTAGAGGTGCCAGGAGTGTACAGGGAAGAAGACGGGTTGGGGGGCGGGGGTGAGCAGGGGATCAAACTACAAGCAGCTACAGGCTCAGAAGGTCCAAGGTAAACTTGCCCTTGGATTGTGCAGGTATTACCACCTGTTGGGTATGTGAGGGGAGGGGAGGGAACCTTAAACAGCTAACAGGTGTCCTTCAAAGTGACTAGGGTCTACTGAGGATTGCCTAAAGTCTGCTCTACAATCATCAAGTGTCAGTCAGTCTGAGTATGGGGAATGATTTACAGAATTTTGCTAAGGACTTCTTACTAAAAGTCATTCCGAGTGTGCTGGGTAGAATGGATTGCATTCAGTAACAAACAGAAAACATTACAACTGTCAGTGAGAACTGGAAATTACATTACAATTCCTCACCCTTGGTAAATGATGCCATTTTAAGTAAGATAAAGCAGCGGAGGCTGTAGCAACTGCTTCCCCTACTCTCCTCTGGGTAATTAAATGGGAATAAATAAGCCAGTAGGAAGTCAGCTCCTTGCTTACTAGAGAAGTAAGCTCTGCTGAGAGTGGCAAGGTGGGGTGAGGGAGACTCAAGAAGGCAAAGCGAGGACCACAGGCCAGGGCTCCTGTGGACTGTGCGTAGACAACTCTCCCAGATGCTATGCCACTGTTTCTGCTCTCCTGGAGCCTTGGCAGGGACTTGGCAGAGCTGAGACTTGAGACAAGTCACATTGGGAGCTCTCCTTGCTGCTCTAGCCATCCCCCAGGGAAAGGATGACTGACTGGACCATTGGGTATACTGTCTTAAGAGGTAAAGAGAATGAAGTTTGTACAAGTAAGTGCCACTTCCTTCTATGTTCATGATGCCTATTATGCAGCTTATTCACTTTCTAAAGTGCTTGATGCTGAGTGTGAAATGCCAAAGAACCAGGAGAGTGAATTGTTAGAAGAAAGGGACTAGTCCTCTGGCTAGTTCCTAGAAACTATTGCACAATATGGAGCAATGCTTTGTGTTTCTGGGTAATTAGATTACTTATAACTAGGCTGGGGGATGGGTAGGTGAGGAGGAAAGAGCTGGGTGCATGATTTCAAGCCAAATTATCTGGGATTTGGGCAGGGATTCAAACACTAGAATGTTAGGCCAGAAAAGCAAGGAAGGAGCTCAATTATATAGATTTAGGCAACACAAGAAGATTAAGGAAAAGGTGCCTGAGATATACAGAAAGCATGAAGGCTTACAGCCAGAGAGATAAGAACTGGAATTCAGGTTGTTATCTCCCATTAGCGTAACCTTTGACAAGTGTCTTTCACTTCTCTAAGGCTTTGTTTCCTCTTGTATGAAACAGGGATAATAATAATCTCATACAGAGGTTAAAAAGAGTAAACTATGTAAATTAGGCTCACAATGAACACTTTTATTCTACTAGATTGTAAATTCCTTGAAAGCAAACAATGGATCTTAACAGAAAAGCAATGGCCACAGAGAAAAATGTTTCATAATCATTGTCATCATCATCATCCAGATCTATGCTGCCCAGGTGAGGCTGAGGTTCACAGTCTATGCATTTTCATTTTTACTCCTCAAAGAGAAGTTCATGAGCCATTGACATTGCTAGGGAACTTCTTAGAAACACAAATACCTGATCCCACCCAGACCTAACAAATCAGAATACCCATTTTGGCCTGGCGCCCCATGGATTTATTTGTTCATACACTGACCTGTGAGAAGCATTGCTCACTCAAAACTGACTGGAGAAATGAGGGACCTGAGTCTCCCTGAGGATGGCATCTCATGGCTCCAGCAGGGAGGCTGTGGGGAAGGCAGGAGCTGTCAGGTGGTGTCCAAACTGATTCCTTAATCTGTGACCACTGTGTGTTGGGGCTTGGGCAGATGGTCAGGCTGTTCCACATCAGAAGTGTAACCTCATCTGGCCAGGCAGGGGCAGTCTGCAGATTGTGTGGGTGCGTGAGCAAAGGTTGAGCTTCAGATCCAAAGCCTGGGCTCAAAGGCATTGTCCAGAGGTCAAGGAGGCAAGAAGACAGGCCCAGGGAATTCAGATGAGAGAAGCTAAAAGATGTTATGCTGGTCTAGAGAGCCAGAGAATAGTGAAGGGGTGGCTGGGAGAAACAGAAAGCAGACAATTCTACCAGTACTCACAGAGCTGCTTATGGGTAAGACAGAGAGTAAGTTCTCATTATAGGGGAGGTTTCTGCCCTGTCAACATTGAGTGCTGTGCGTCTCTTTTGGGAATGAGTGAATGAGCACACTGACAGGTGCCTTTGCTCCAATGGCTCCCCAGCCAGCTTTGAGGTTCAAGAATGCTGATAGCCCTTCCACTAAAATATGGGGTGATCGTGAGCAAAATCTTGTCCAGCCTGATTTAGGACAGCAGTACAGTATACAGCAGTATTAGGTTGAAGATCCAGATAATGGGCAAAGGTGTTCAGAAAACGCAAAGTGAGACATGCTTAGAAAATGTGGGTGGATTCATGTGACAGCTTCCTTTAAAGAGGCCAAGGTTATCGGCAGATACCTGTTGCTCAGGAAGATGGTCTTCAAACATCATCTTGACCTTCTCCTACCCTTAGGGTCTTAAATATGACTATCTTCTATCGCTAGTAACCATATTTGACATTTCTAATAGATAATCTTCCAAAAGTCCCAAGGGAATTATTCACAACCTTCTTAATTCCCTGATGACTGCCCCCTACCCCAAGGAAGCCATAAAACCTAGTGTTTGGGTATTTTTCAGTCATCTCTGTGGTAGATAAATGAATCTCTCCAAGAACACCTACTTGACAGAGAAAAAAAGCTAAATAAGTATGAGTTAATGTTGCACTGAAATTTTCCTGAGTATGCCGCAGCTACAAATGCTAAATCAACATGCTCTAAAACTGTTTATCCTTATTAGTATGTGGGCAGCAAATTGTTAAGAAAAACTAATTATCTCTTTAGATAGTATTACCCCAAACATTACTTTTACAAGCTTTGTAGAATGACTCATCAGGTTAACTTACGTCTCTGTTTAAGCATTATTTTATTTAAAGGGACACTTCCTGGTGAACAGGTTTTTAATTAAAAAGAAAAATTATATTTGCATCCCTCCAAGATAAAGGAGAAACTACAGACTATTTAACTATCTACATTCTCTATTTCTACTTATCTTTGGCACCAGTTACAAAGCAAAACTACCTGGAAGGATAATTTCTCCCATCATAATCAATTCCAATTACACAGGACTTGGCTATTTATAAAGTATATTCACATACATGATTTCATTTGATCTTCCCCACAGCCCTGTAAGGCGGGTATAACAAGAATTAGAGTTAACTTCATTTTATAAATAAGATGCTGAGGCCATGGAAACAGTATGACTTGCTTGTGGTCATCCTGCTCAGTGGGGTTCATCCAGACCTTGAACTCAAGTTTGTGATCCCAGGTCTATCGCAGAGGTAATATCATCAGGTAAACTCTGATTAGGTTGGTCTGATGTCTTAGATCATGTTACAAAGGTATCTTGAAGATCTTTTAGTGCAATGACTCTCAAACTACATTTCTTAGAACCCTAAGAGGACAGAGTGGTGCTTAGGAAGCCGTTGTAGGGCAAGTGAGAAGACAGGGTACTGGGCTACTATTTTAACCAAGAAGCTCTGTTTTTATGCCTCATTACTAGTGTTTTAAGTAAAATTTCTTTGGAAGAAAGTATTCCACTACTTAAAATACAGTTTGAAACTCTAGTTTACTAGTTTAAACTTTTCATTTTATAGATTAGAAAAGACCCATAAAGATCCCAAAATTTGTCCAAGTTCACATCCAACTAAGACTAGAAATATCTATCCTCAATCCATTAACCTGTGATTAGGATAAAAAGCTAAGTCTGTCACTACAGTGTTTTGTCTATATCCAAAGTTCTCAAACTTCAGTGTGCAGCAGGATAACCTGGAGGGTTGGTACAGGCCTCTGGGTCCCACCTCCCGGGTTCTGATTCAATAGGGCTGGGATGGGACCTGAGACATGTTCAGGTGATGCTGAAGCTGTTGCACCACTTATCTATAGGATACAAAACAACTGAAAAGTCAACTGAATTGACCAATTAATTGTGCATTTTGTCAATTTTACTCCATTCTGGGAAAATGGTAAATAGAAATTCCTCCTTCAGAATTTATAAACCCATTGCTTTAACCATGTCACTACATGAGCCTCAACACTTAGCAATGATATCCAACCACATCAAAAATTCTAAATCCTCGTGCAGCTGATGACAATGATGGCTCAGCCCAGGTCCTCTCATCCAGCCTCTGCGTTTATATGCACCTGAAGAGTGGGTTTCCATGTACACTGCCAGTTCATGATTTTTTTGTGTCTCTGACTGAAGCTATTCCTTAACCAACAAGAGCTTGTGCAGTCCCATAAGTTGTGTGTGTGTGTGTGTGTGTGTGTGTGTGTGTGTTTGTGTACTTAATGCCCCCATGTTCTAGGGCACCCTTTAAACAGTAAGAGCACGAATCTGAGGATAAATACTCTGGCATCCCTATCCCTTGGTGGGATAAGTTTGAAGTTTTTTCAAATGACCTCTCAGAGGGTCCCGGGTGAGACTGAGCCTCAGTTTCCCGTAGCAGTAACTGACTTGTTAATACACCCTTTATTGACTTTTCTCCCTTTTCTGTCTACTTCTACTTCTTCTTTTGTGCTTCCCCAGGATCATTTCCTAAATAAGCTACCTGTATCCCGAGTGCATTTCTTGGGGCCTGCTTTCAAGGGAACATAAACTAAGATACTGGGTCAGAGGACTTCACCCTGTTCACAGAAGCATCACCTTCCAGCTCTTGATCATCTCTCAGTTCCATGGCCTGGGGTTTTATTCACAGGTCTTTGGGCTGGCTAACCCGAGTTAGGGTAGACTCTAGGGTGTTAATAAATAAATGGTACAACTGATTGTTGTTGTGTTAACAATAGTAGAAACACATGCTGTTGAATCATATGCAGATACCCATGATTGATTAAGTGTATACTTGAGTAGCCACTCTTCTGAAAGAGGCCAAAGTTCATCCATCAGGTCAGTGAAGAATGCACCTTAAAACAACCTGGCATGGGAGCAGTTTAGACAAGAACCTAGTATAAAGGAACCATGGACATGGACAACAGGTGGGATTGACTTTGCGGGGAATGGGTGGGTGGGGAGGGGGACAGAGAGGAGCAAAAAGGGGATGGATGCAATACAACAACAATAAAATTAAAAAATAATTTAACTGCTAAATAAAATTACACCAAAACCTCCTGGAAAAAAAACAAAACCTGGCATTATGCATATTTTTCAGAGTATCACCATAAAAAAGCACCTGTCAGATCTGATATAGAGATGTTTCCTTTTGTACTGTTAAAGCAAGATTAACCTTCAGCAAATATTTACATTTGAGGAGTGGTTTCAGCAATGATGGCATCAACATTTGTCAAACTGCAGTTCAAACTGCAATTAAAAAAAAAAAAAAAAACACTATGAGAGAAATAATTAAATTGTCCTTAAATTAAAGCAAAATAATACAGATAGATCCTTTTGGTTTATAACATAATTAAATCATTTCACAGAACTAGAACAAAAAATCAAAAAAAATTATTTGGAACCACCAAAGACCCCTCATGGCCACAGGAAAAAAAAAAAAACAGAGAAAAAACAACATTGCAGAAATCACACTACCTAATATCAAACTATACTACAAGGCCACAGTAATCAAAAAAGCATGATACTGGCATAAAAAGAGACACATAGATCAATGGACTGGAAAAGAGAGACCATAGATAAACCCATACTTTTATAGTCAATTAATATTTGACAAAGGAGGCAAATTCCAGAAAATCAAGCTGCATAGAAGTTCATATAAAGAAGAAATACTCAACCAGGCAGGTAGGAGGGGTGGAGCAGGAACAGAGAGGATGCAGTTTGGCGGCATGACGGCTATGGCAGGTTGGCAGCTGTGGTCAACCAGTGGAAAGTGCAGTCACACATTTTAAAAAATGTAGAGACACTTTGGGAGCACTCTAGGTACCAGGCCAGAATTTTCAGGTCACAGGTACAGACAGGGCTTGGGAAAATAAAGCCACATTGCTTTTGACTATGGAAACCAGTAGGGGTTGGAGTGGAGGAAGAAACTGCTTGTCTCTCAGCAGAGTCCATTTGTTTAAAGGGCCCTCACAGCCCAGAATGTCCATTGACCCACCCACTTTGGGAATCACAGCCAGGGCAACAGCTAGAGAGGTGCCAGCCCCATATGGGAAGTGGAAGAAGTACCTGGAAAAGGGTTGAGTGCTGAGCAAACAGCATTCTTTGCTCTCAGACCCCTCCCCCACATACAGCACCACAACATGGTGAAACGTGTTGTCTTGCACTGACAAATACCTAACACTCCACTTCTTACAACGTAACAGGTGCAACAGCTCTACTAAGACACAAAAGCAAACACGGAGCCTGTCAAGTTGAGGAGACAGAAAAGTATGACCCAAAAAGGAAACAGATCAAGATTCCAGTGGGAGAACTAAGCAATGAGGAGATAGCCAACCTAACAGATGAGGATATAGCCATCCGAAGAGACACAGAGTTCAAAACACTGGTGATAAAGATGCTCGTAGACTTGACAGATATGCTTAAGTACAGAAAACACAGAAGAGAAGTGAAAGCTATGCTAAGTGAAATGAAGGAAAATCCACATGAAACCAAGAGTGAAGGGAAGGAAATTGGAGTTCAAATCAATGATTTGGAACATAAGGAAGAAATAAACAGCCAACTAGTACAGAATAAGGAAACAAGTATTAAAAAAACAAGGAGAGGCTTAGGAATTTCTGGGACAACTTTAAACATGACAACATCCGAATCATACAGGTGCCAGAGAAAGAAGAGGAAGAGCAAGAAATTGAAAATTAACTTGAAAAAATAATGAAGGAAAACTTCCCTAATTTGGTGAAGGAAATAGACTTACAAGTCCAGGAAGCATAGAGAGTTCCTAACACTCTAGACTTAAACAGGACCACACCAAGAGTCATCATAATTAAAACACCAAAGGTTAAAGATAAAGAGAGAATCTTAAAAGCAGTAAGAAGCCAGTCAATGAAGGACAAATATCATATGATCTCACCCATTACGGGACAATAATGAGCAAAACTAACAACAAGCAAAACAGAACCAAGTATATGAATACAAGGAATAGGCCTTCAGTGGTCAGGGGGAAAGGGGTTGGGGGGAGGCAGAGGCAAGAAAGGGGAGCAGCTTAGATAAGAACCTAGTATAAAGGAATCATGGACATGGAAAACAGGGGGAATTGACTTTGGGGGGAATGGGTGGGTGGGGAGGGGGACAGAGGGGAGCAAAAAGGGGACGGATGTAATACAACAACAATAAAATTAAAAAAAAAAAGCAGTAAGAGAAAAGAAGAGGTTTACCTACAAAGGGGTTCCTATAAGACTATCAGATGACTTCTCAAAAGAAATTTTGCAGACAAGAAGGGACTGGCAAAAAGTATTCAAAATGATAAAAAGCAAGGACCTACAACCAAGGTTACTCTATCCAGCAAAGCTATCATTTAGAATGGAAAGGGAGATAAAGTGCTTTCCAGACAAGGTAAAGCTAAAGGAGTTCATCATCACCAAGCCATTATTATATGAAATGTTAAAGGGACTTACATAAGAAAAAGAAGATAAAAACTATGAACATTAAAATGACAATAAACTCACAACTATCAACAACAGAATCTTTAAGAGCTTTCCCCCTAAAATCAGGAACAAGACAAGGCTGTCCACTTTCTCCACTTCTGTTCAACATTGTTTTGGAAGTTCTAGCCATAGCTATCAGAGAAGAAAAAGGAATCAAAGGTATCCAGATTAGAAAGGAGGAAGTAAAATTGTCATTACTTGCAGATGTTATGATAGTATACATACAAAACCTGATAGACTCCATCAAAAACTTAATCTAATAAGCAAGTTTAGCAAAATAGCTGGATATAAAGTCAATATCCAGAAATCAAAATAATTTTTGTATACTAATATTGGAACATTAGAGATAGAAAGTAGAAAACAAATCCCATTTACCATAGCAAGAAAAATAAAGTACTTAGGAATAAACTTAACCAAGGAGATAAAGGACCTGTACTCAGAAAACTAAAGAACATTAAAGAAAGAAATTTAAAAAGATACAAATAAATGGAAGCATATACCATGTTCATGGATGGGAAGAATTAACATCATTAAATCTTCTTACTACTACCCAAGGCAATCTATAGATTCAATGCAATCCTAATTAAAATACCAATGACATACTTCACAGAAATAGAAAAAATACTTCAAAAATTTATATGGAGCCAAGAACAGCCACATTAATCTTGAGAAAGAAGAACAAGGTAGGAGGAATCACAATACTGGACATCAAACTATATTACAAGTCTACTGTTATCAAAACAGTGATACTGGCATAAGAATAGACATATAGATCAATAGAACAGAATAGAGAGCCCAGAAATAAAGCCAGGACTCTATGGTCAATTAATATTTGACAAAGGGAGAAGGAACATAAAATGTAATAAACATAGTCTCTTCAACAAGTGGTGTTGGGACAACTGGACAGCAACATGCAAAAATAAAACTAGACCACCAACTTACACCATACACCAGAACAAACTCAGGATGGATAAAAGACTTAAACATAAGCAATGCCACCATAAAGGTCCTGGAGGAAAATATAGGCAGTAAAATTTTAGGTATCCTACACAGAAATAGGTTTACTGATACTTCTCCAAGGGCAAAGGAAATAAAAGAACAAATAAACAAATGGGATATATCAAACTGAAAAGATTCTGTTCAGCTAAAGAAAACACCAGCAAAATTAAAAAGGAACCAACTGTACGGGGAAACATATTTGCCAATGATACCTCAGACAAGGGTTTGATATCAAAAATATATAAAGAACTTATGAGACTCAACACCAGGGAGACAGACAGCCCAATTAAAAATGGGCAAAGGACCTGAACAAACAACTCTCTGAGGGAGACATACAGAGGGCCCAAAGGCATATGAAAGAATGCTCAACATCACTAGCCATCAGAGAGAAGCAAATTAAAACCACAATAAGATACCACCTCACACCTGTCAGAATGGCAATCATCAACAAATCAACAAACAACAAGTGTTGGCAAGGATGCGGGGCAAAGGGAACCTTCATACACTCTTGGTGGGAATGCTGGCTGGTACAGACCCTGTGTTAAAGAGTATGGAGTTTCCTTAAAAAACTAAAAATGGAACTGCCTTTTGATTCAGCAATTCCACTATTAGGACTATACCCGAAGAACCCTGAAACACCAGTTCATGAGAATCTATGTACCCCTATGTTCATAGCAGTGTTATTTACAATAGCCAAGTGCCGGAAACAGCCTAAGTGTCCATCAGTGGATGATTGGGTCAAAAAACTTTGGTACAATTACACAATGGAACACTACACAGCAGAAAGAAAGAAGGAACTCTTACCCTTTGCAACAACATGAATGGAACTGGAAAGTATTATGCTTAGTGAAATAAGCCAGTCAGTGAAAGACAAATACCATATGATCTCACCCATTACAGGACAATAATGAACAAAACAAGCAAACAAAACAGAACCAGGTACATGAATACAACAAACAGACCTTCAGTGGGCAGAGGGGAGGGGGTGAGGGAAGGGAAGGGGAGGGGGCAAAGAAGGGGAGCAGTTTAGTCAAGGAACTAGCATGGAAGAACCATGGACATGGACAACAAGTAGGATTGACTTTGGAGGGGAGTGGGTGGGTTGGGAAGGGGACAGAGGGAAGGGAAAAGGGGATGGATGTAATACAACAACAATAAAATTTAAATAAACAAACAAAAAAACAAAACAACAGAATCTAAAAAATATAAAACCAAAAACAAACTACACAAACAATCAGGATAGGATCCTAGGTATGGAGATCATTAGAAGGGTTATCAGCTGGGAGGGGCAAGGGGGAGAAATGGGGAAATGGTGCAGGGATTAGGAAACATAATTGGTGGGTACAAGATAGACAGGGGGGAGTTAATAATAATATAGGAAAGGATGAAATCAGGGAGCTTATATGCATGACCATGGATATGAACTAAGGGGAATGGGATTGCAGGAGGGAAGAGGGGTCCTGGGTGGAGGGGAGCAAAGGGAAAAAAATGAGAACAATTGTAACAGGATAATCAATAAAATATACTTAAAAATAGAACCCCTTGGCCCTGGCTGGAAGCACAGTGGATAAGGCGCCAGCCTGCAAACCCAAAGGTCGCTGGTTCCATTCCCCAGCCAGAGCACATAACAAGGTTGCAAACCAGATCTCCAGTCAGGTCTGTGGTTGGTGGCAGGTGAAAAGCAACCATACATTGATGTCTCTCTCCCTCTCTGCCTCTCTCCCTTTCCTTCTTTCTAAAAATAATGAAATTAAGTCTTTAAAAAAAAATAGAACCCCTCATATTCAAACATTGTTCAAAGTGGTTCTGGGTTGGTTAATGGTCTCAGGCATTTAGTTAATGAAAGCAAACTTCCTGGAGAAAAACCTTTAAGCCAAGTTTCAAAAAATTCTCACATATAAGATTTCAATAGACATGAATCACAATTAAAACAAAAAACCAACAGGAAACAAACTAACATAGGAAGCATTAGCCAAAACAATAAAACACAGAATCAGAACTACAAAGACTGCAAATATTAGAATTATCTGATTCAGAATATAAAATAACTTTAATATGTTTAAAGAAATAAGAATATCAAAAGTATAATTAAGGGACAAGATATTTTCAAATCAATCAGATAGTTTTGAAAAAGAATCAGGTAGAACTACTAAAATTTCATATGTGGAGTATGCATCCTTTAATCTTAAATATGTTGTGCATATTTTCTTTCAGGTTTGTTGCGTTGGTTTTATTTGATTTATGATGGCCCTTGTCACTCCTAAATTTCTTGCTCTTTCAAGGTGAAATCTGTTCATCAGCTTTGGGTGGCACACATACAGTGCAATATACAATGATGTATTATAGAATTGCACACTTGGAACCTACATAATTATATTAACCAATATCACTCCAACAAATATAATTTTTTAAATATCTGTCCATAATTTGCTTTTATGACTTTTGCAGTTTGTGTCTTGTTTAGGAAGGCTTTTCCCATTCTAAGTTTATTTTTTTAACCCTACTTTTTAATGCTTATTAATTAACTTGTCTGGATTTCATTATTAAGATAGGAGTCTCATGTTATTTTTAACAGATTTTATTCAGAAATTCCAACACTGTTTCTCAAATAGAACTTTCTCAGTAATTCAAATGACCACTTTTAACATAAACTGGTTTCTTGTTACAGTAGATGAAAATTCAGTTATCTTACAACTTATGACCTCAGTCCTGCCCTTCCTCCTCATTCCAATTTTTGGTTCAATCATTAGTCCCTATTTATATAAAGAAAAAGCCTGCAAATATTATGCACCCTTGAATCAGGTAGTTACAATGATTATGTTTCCTTTCTTGAAATTTTTATTTATCTAGGAGTTAACAATTACCTTGTTATTTTCAGTTACACAGTTTCCTATGAATCTATGCAAATATTTGATTGGTCTTGTCAAACATCTGTGATTATTATTTTCCAGATACTCAAATATATCCAGTAATCTATCTGTTCCTCTTTTTTTCTTGGCACTCTCCATTTTACAGCTCTCAGTTCACCTTCTCTGGTCGGGCTGATTACTTTCTAGGCCAACTGCACAGCAGTCATACTGGAATTTACTTCTTTCTTACGCTGGATCCTTTAAATATCAGTATTTGGAGAGGTTTTCTCCTTAGTGAAGATGCCTCCTCTAGTCTCCTGCCTGGGAGGCATGTACCTGTCGGCTATCGGAAGGGCAGTCTTTTTGCGAGTATATCTAGTGACTCACTACGGAAAGTGTCTCTCAGTCCAAAAGTCTGTGTCAGCCAGTGTTCGCCAGCCTCTCCCCATTCCCTTCCTACTTAAAAATCACTGTTTTGTGACTCTTTCCGAAGTCTTGCTTTTGTCCTGCTGGGAGATCTTCCACCCCTCCCAGTGCTGGCAAAATCAAGTTTGGGCTCCATAACGCCATCCCCACGTTCAGTGCTCCACCTGTCTGTGTTCCTGCTGAGGGGCAGCTGGGAGCCTTGTCGGGACAGTTCGGGGCCCAGGCGGGGGCGGGGGGGGGGGGGGGGGGGGGGGGGGGGGGGGGGGGGGGGGGGGGGGGGGGGGGGGGGGGGGGGGGGGGGGGGGGGGTGGTGCGCAGGGTGGGCTGCAGGCGTCTTATCTTCCCAGATCCTAGGGCAACATGTGGGTGGCCTGGCTCTAGAAAAAGGGTGTTAAAACTGCCTTTGTTGCAAAGGGATAAAAATGTACATCTTGAGCTTTTGGTAGAGAGCCTTGCAAAGCCCTTGAGAAATCAGTGATTTATGTGAGTGTGGGGATTCAGATGCCACAATAACTTAGAGGTTTTATGCTGCATGTGTAATTTATTTGTCAAATAGGCCGCGTAACATGCCTGGGTTACTTTCCGAAAAGGATTGCCATTTGCTCATTTATCCAAACATTCACTGAATGTGTATTGGCATCTGTTACATGTGTAAAGGAACCCACTGACATGCAATATGGCTCCAGCAGCAAAGGCATCTTGGAAATGTTGGGCTCATAACTTTCCGTAGCCTCAGGCTTGGCTGGGTACCCAGAAAATCAGGAATGCTGCTCAAAGATAAATGTCATGCCCCCAGGAAGGAGGTTACTGAATGTATAGAGTGTGGCCAGCTGCCTGATGTTACCCAACTTAGAAATGCATTGTTCTTCTAGGTGGTCTACAGGACTACCCACCATATGGTTTTACTATTAACCCTCTATAAAAAGGGACTTTGTGGTAGGAGGGTGTGGATTCTTCCCGGCTGACCACCATCATGGGGAGGAAGCAGCTGCTTTGCTCTGCTCATGTATGCAAGTTTCTCCTATTAAAGCTCTTATGAATTTAAATGCGGCTTCATGTCAGTTCTTTGGAATCAATTCTGAAGTTAGACTTTTGGGGCGCCACCCAACATGTCGGGCTCTGTGCTAGGCACGGCACTGGTGATACATCGGTGAAGCAGAGAGACCCTGTCTACACCCTTGCAGAGCTAACTGATTATCTGAATGAGTCATTACAAGGGTAAAGAGAGTATAAACGGGAGGTAAAGTGCATCCTGGCAGCTGCAGGGACAAGACTGCTCTGCCCATATCCCTTGAGCACTTGCAGGGAAGCTTCAGTTTCTTCCTGCAAGAGGCAGAGTGAGGACTTCTCTGGCGCCCAGAGGGCAGAGCTCAGCCCTGCATCGTGTGGGGCAACTGCCAGGAGCTCGGTGCCCCAAGGAGTCCTTCCTCACCCAATGGCAAATGAGAATGCAGAGCTAACCACTGACTTCCTCACCCTCTGGCTGGGACAACTTTGAGGGTGTTGTCCGGTGGCTTAGGCCGGGCTTAGGCCATAACAACGCCATGGACTGGGTGACTTAAACAACAGACTTTTATTTTCTCACAGTTCTGAAGGCTGGACGGCTGACATCAGGTTGCCAGCATTGTTGGTTTCTGGTGAAGTCGCTCTTCCTGATTTGTGGGCAGCTGCCAGGTCATTGTGTGCTCACAGGACCTCTTCCTGGTCAGCTCTCTCAGAAAGAGAAAGCGCTCCTGTGAGCTCGCCGGTGCTCTTCTTCCAAAGACACTCAACCTATTGCATCAAAGTCCCACCCTAACAATCTCAGGCCCTCCTGAATTTTCACTCACCCCCTTGTAGGCCAAGGGTGGCAAACACAAGGCCTGAGAGCTGAATCGGGCCCTCTACCTTGTTTTATCCAGCCCAGCACCTGGTTTCTACCCGGCTCGCTTGACTGTTCAGGAGTAGTTACATTTACACAGTCCTAGAATTACACTTGGCCCTTGGAAGGCAACCGCAAGGCGGATGTGGCCCCCAGTGATAATGAGTTTGACACCCCTGCTACAGGTCCTAGCTCCAAGTACAGTCACATTGGGGATTGGAGCTTCTATGTATGCATTTTGTGGAGACCCAATTTAGTCCATAGCATTTATGAGGGGAGAACCCCCAAAAACAGAATTTATTTATAAAAAATTGTGCACTTACTTTTACTTGTTTAAACTTCAGTCACCTTCAAAGTATTCTTCATTTGATGCAACACACCTAATGAGACATTTTTTCCACTGCTCAAAACAGTTTTTGAACTCGTCAACTTTGATGCCTTTTAGTGCTTCTGCTGTTTGTTTGTTTCATCTCTTCCACGTGGGCAAAAGGTTTCCCTTTGGGGACTGTTTTTTCATCTTGAGAAACAAAATAAAAGTTGCTCAGGGGGAGGTGAGGTGAATAGGGAGGGTGGGGCATGGGGTCATTGCCTTTTTTGTTCAAAAACTGCTGAACACTCAGTGCTTTGTGGACAGGCATGCTCATAAATCACCCGTCCTGAAGTGGGCAAATGTGTTGAAAGATCCTTCAAAAAATTCACTGAAGCTGAACAGTCTCTTCCAGCACTCCAGCTGGTGCACTGACACAGATGGGTTCCTAGAACACTCACCCAGCAGCAGGAGCCTGTACTACAAGGGGCCTCCTCCACATGATACTTCCAGTTTGGGGGGTCTTCCCTGGTACTGTCTCCTAGAGTTTCCCCAGTGAGACTGAGTACCAGTTACCCCTCTCCCAGTTACCTGTTTGTTAGTGCACACCAAAGACTTCTCTGCCTTCTCTCCTCACTCCCCCATCTTCCTACCAGAGCTTCCTGAGACTACTCACCAAATAAATAATTTGCTCTCACATCCCAGTATTTACTTGTGCTTCTGGGGGAACCCACCATGACTGCAGCACGTAATGGGGCGACCTGGAGAGCCTCATCACTTGGGTTATGAATTCTTTCCTAAAAGCTCTGTGGGAAGCCAGTTAAGGTCTTAAGCAAAGGAGTGAATCTCTGGCAGAATGTGGAGAAAGAATCAGAGGAGGCAAAAAGCCGATTCAGGGCAACTACTTGGGAGGCTATTTCTTCAGTAAAACTGGGAGAAAACTGTGACCAGTACTAAGGAGAAGGCAGTGAAAGTACAGCCTTACATGGTTGTTGAGCCTATAGTACCTGCTCAACAAATATTTTTAGATGAAAATAAATGAATGGGTTCAATCTACCCAATCTCCAGGCAGACTGAGAGAACTTACAGGTTGATTAGATCTAGGATTTGAGGAAAGGAAAGAGTGGAGAGTAACTCCCAGGTTTTGGGGCTCGAACAGCTAAGTAGACGCTCACACTGTTTACTGAACTTGAAACACAGCCTGGAGGAGAGGCAAGTTGGAGCTGGTTGGACATAGTGAGTTTGGGGCATCATGTGCCATGAGGCACATCTAACTGATGCTGGGTGTGCAGGTTGGGAACTGGGTCAGAGATGCACATGGGGGTCCCACCAGGTGTAATTCCTAACTGACCTCTCTAGCCACATGGGAAATGTGACGCAGAAGAGCTCCATATTTTCTTACTTTCTGGCATTCTCTCTATAATACTATTTTAGAAGGTGTCCAGGAAGAACTAATATTTATTGAGAATCTACTACATGCCAGGAATTGTACCAGGTGTTTATTTGATTTTTAGAACATCCTGAGAAGTATGCAATATTATCTCCATTTACTGATGAGGAAACTGGGGTGCAGAAAGGTGAAGTAACTTATCCAAGGTCACACCGCTGGTAAGCAGCTTCAGAAAAAGTCTGGGCTATCTTTTTCCAAATTTCATGGTCTTAAGGAAACTAAGCATCTGTATCCTGTGTCTCTCAGTCTCACCAAAGTCCACAATGAGCAACTCCCAAAGTTGGCTGCATTCACTGGAAGGACCTTATGATTTCAGGGCCCAAAAGCTAGCACCCTGTTCAGCTACTCACCTCTCATTTGGTGACTTGTAGCGCTCTCTCTACAAGTCCCCCTGCTGGTGACCCTGTCCTGTAGAATCCTAACTGAAGTCTCTCAATTTCTGTTGCTGTAGATTTGCTTTTTTGGAACATGTTCTTACCACAGCGGGGGGAAAAAGCAACTGGAAAACAATGATACAAATATAGTTCTTAAAAGATGGAAAGTTAGAATTCATATTGACTCATTCTCCAGATGTGAAGTAATGTTTCTCCATATGTTCTAATTCTTTAAATATGTTTGTTGGAAGCAAACTTTATAGACTACTTCCTGGTGTGGGAGTGAGCATCTTATCTGAATCATAAAAGGCTCCAGAGATGCAGCAAGTTGATATGTTGAGCCAGGGAGATGAGGTCATTCTTTTTGCAAAAGGCAGAGCCTGAGACATGTTTCTTGGACCAGAAGCTAGACCAAAGTGTGAGGCCCTTAGGCAGAAGACTGATTGGAACTGCGGTCAGTGGAGTTCATCCTGTAACTTATCCCCATCTTGACCTCTCCTACCCTTGTCCACACTCCAGCTAAAGTGAACTTCTGTCACCACAGAAGAGCAGGGTTTAGAGGACCCCCTCATGAGCTGTCCCTGCTTGCTTTGCCAGTCTTCTGTCTCACCCCTCTCCTCTCTCTGAGACCCTATTATCTAAGCATTACCAAATTTCTCTCTGTGCCATAAGAAACTCATCTTTTTTGTTTGAAGGCCTTTGTACATGCCCATCCCTCTGTCCCAGCCCCTCTCAGGCCCAGCCCTCCAAATTGTCTAATTTCTGCTCATTGTCAAGTCCCAAATGAGACCTCCCTTCCTCTAGGGACCTTTCCCTGGCCCTCAAGTGGGGGTTAGGTTTTCCCTTAGCACTCTGCTTTTACCTGTATTCCAGGGCTTATCTAAGCCATTGCCTATGAAAGTGTCTGCCCTTCCCTCCCCCTAGACAGACAGTGCCTCCAGCAGAGATAGAGTTTGTCCAATATCTGACCTCATGAGATAGCCCAAGTTAGAACTGCCCATCAACTTGTTCCCAAATTCCTGATCCATAGAAACTGGGAGGTGCAAGTGATTACTGTTGTCTTGAATCATGAAATTCTGGGTAATTTGTTACATAGTAATAGATAATTAATACACTCTCAAAACTAAGTGGCTTAAAACAACAACCATACCTCAGGTTCTGTAGGTTAGTCATTGGTGAGCTCTTGCTCCTGTGTCACTGACTCAGAGTATGTCAGCAATATTCATCAGCAGATGCACCAGTTGGGGAGATCCAAGATGGCTTCACTGACACATCTCACACTTTGTGGACTCAGCTAGAACAGTTGACCATGGAGCCTACAGTTAGCCTCTTTAGTTTTTATGTTCAGATCTATGATTCATTATGAGTTAATCTTTTGTGTGGTGCATTGTCTCAGTCAAGACCCATCTTGTCTCCGGATAGCAGATATGCAGTAGTTACAGTAGTATTTGTTGAAAATACTGTCCTATCTTTATTTAATTATGTTGGCACTTTTGTCTGATGCAACTGACTATAAATATTTATCTATCTGTGTCTGTCTATTTCTGGATTTTTTTTTTGGTCACATTCTACTGATACATATGTATATCCTATGTGGTCATAGATTAAAACTCCTGGAAGCATGTAGGAATTCATAGCAGCTGGACTGGTCTCCTGGCATCACACCCAAGTCCTCAGGCACAATCCTAATCTCCTAAGAGATAACTGTGCTCTAGTTTTTCAGCCAGGATCATCCTACAGAGAAAAAAAGAACTCATAAAAATGATTTCAGCCCTGGCTGGTGGCACAGTGGATAAGGTGCCAGCCTGCAAACCTAAAGGTCACTGGTTCGATTCCCAGTCAGGGCACATAACCAGGTTTTAAGCCAGGTCCGTAGCTGGAGACAGGTGAAAGGCAGCCATACATTGATGTCTCCCTCCCTCTCTGCCTCTCTCCCTTCCCCTCTCTCTAAAAATAATAAATAAAACCTTTTAAAAATGATTTCAAAAATTAGTTAGGCAGAGGAGGTACATGAAGAAAAAAATAGAGTTCTGGTCATTGATGTTAAACTTGGTTTGAATTGCTGAAGAGAAGAGGATGAATGGTAGGGCGATGCCTCCGGCCTGAAGGAATATACTGCAACACAGAAATAAAGTGGGAAACAATCCCACTGTGTAATATCACAACACGCTAATGGATGTTCGGTCAAACAGTCCACTCCATGAATTTGTTCCCAGGCCTGCTGAAAGGGAAGCATAAACTTTTTTTTTCAAGAGAATGTTTTCTTTTTTCTTTTTTGTAAAATACCAATTTAACTGCTTCAAATTTGTCAGGAAAAAGTTTTGGATAACAAGTTACAGCAAGGTCCCTGGCTGGTGGCTCAGTGGATAAGGCACCAGCCTGGGAACCCAAAGGTCGCTGGTTTCATTCCCAGCCAGGGCACATAACCAGGTTGCAAGCCAGGTCTCCAGCCAGGTCTGTAGCTGGAGGCAGGTGAAAGGCAACCATACACTGATGTTTTTCTCTCTTTCTTTTTCCCTCCCTGCCCTTCTCTCTAAAAATAATAAAATCTTAAAGAGAAGAAGAAGTTATAGCAGGGCTTTTCTATTTCTTAAAAGTAACTTCGTTGTCAGTAAAATTTTTTGTTTACTAGAAGTTTGAACTGGTTTGCAAAGTTGATAGGTTAATCACTAGCTCAGGTCTCTAAAGTTACTATTAACACACATTTAGATGATTGCCTTACATTCTGTTTGCAGAGGTAGTGATCCTCAATGAAGACAGATTTAAAATTTTTTTAAAGTATAAAATATTTAGCAACTGTGCCTACCCAACAGGTTCTTTGTGTTTTTGCCCAAGCCAGACAACAAATGTGGCCTTTTCTACCACAGAAAGTCTCCTATATCTATTTCTGCATTATTCAACATGAAGGCTAACAGAAAATTGAGGTCAAATGAGGAAACTTGGCAAATGGTTTTTATCTGGCTTCACTGTTTGACCACCAACTGGCAAACACCATAAGAAAAACTGCTCAGAAGATAAATGATAGGGTAAAAGTACATTTTTGACTATAGGCCCAGGCTCTTATAAAAGAAGCAGACCCAAGATTTGTAGAAAATACTTGGGAATGAATTCCAAGTGCTGAAGAATCACAAAATTGTTTTTCCATTTAACAATCAAAAAATATCTCCACACTTATAAAATTTTGGATGGTAGCTTTTTGTACCCCCTCCTGCATCTGTACTCTATGGAATAATTTTACTACATAATTCCACCTATTGTTATTCTAGGGAAAATAAATAAGAAACATTTCTCAAATACAAAGAGCACAGCAAATTGTCCGCACTTAATATATAACACTGATAGAATAAAGGGAGGTTAAAATGAGGCGGAACACATTAATTAAATCAAACTGGTTAATTTTTGGATGGCTCTCTACTGATGAGAAACACTCCCTTAACTAAAAGTCAATTAACATTTTTATTAACTGCTTCAGTTTCCTTCCTTTAAGAAGTTCTTACTATGTTACTAATATAAAACAGCATCAATCATAAAACATATGATAACCTATTTTTAAAAATCCAATTCAAGAACACCAAACAGGTGACTTATGAAGAAGAGCGGAGGCCTAATGGAGCATCTCACTTCTGTCTTCCCATGACAAAAGGACACAAAATGAACTGGAGTGTAACTGGCCCCAGGTAAGTTCTAGGATGTAAGAAATTGCCTTGAGCCAGAGATGAGAAAGAATACTGGTGAAGAAAGAAGGAAATTTAGGCTGTAAAAAGTGGAAATGAGAAAATAAGGTATTATTATTGGTTTTCTTGAGTTTAGGAGCAAAAAATGTCAAGCAAGGTGGAAAACAGGCAGAGTCAAGGACTTTCAGAAGCTGGAAGTTACCCTATAAGCATTTAGTCCAGGGGCAAATCTATTGGAAGCTAAAACCCAAAAGAATTCTTACGCAAAACAAAAGGAGATGGAAGAAGAGCTGCTGTGGTGGAAGGGGCAGAGTGGGGCAGAGGTGGGAGCACGCACCCCTTCTGCCACCCACCCACCAGTTAGCACTGAGGTCTCATTTTACAAACGAAGAAACAGAGACGAAAGTGACCCGCTCAGGGTCACAGCACAGGAGCCAAGGGTCCCATGGTCCCATCTCTACACACTTCTCTACTTCCCACGTTGCCACTAGAGGGAAGCAAGGAGGTGCTTGCCAGTTTTGTGGGTGAGCTGGGTGAGCTGGGAAGGTCAAAAGCCAGTGGGGAGGAAGGCAGGAAGGTGCACCAGCTGCTGTGAAGAGAGCAATGCGGGCCAAGGCCCGGACTCTCCGGGATATGGCCACCAGGTGGCGCGCCCGGCCCACGGCTCGTGGGTGTGCTTGGTTGCGGGACCGGGAGGCCTCGGAGCTCCGGTCTCCGTGGAAACGGAGGGCGCGGTCCAGATTCCGGCTGCCAGACCAGCGGCTGGGCCTGGTCCGCTGGCCCCTTGGGAGCGCTACCTACCCGCCCACTGCAGTGTAGCCACTCCTGGAGGCCGCGAGGGGAGGTGGGGACACTCGCTGAGTCCTCCACCCCTTCCAGGATGACTGTTACTAGCATCTCCGCCCCACGCCCACCGGCCCTGGAGCTTGCTCTGCGCTCGGGCGGGCCTGGCATCGCACCCTTCTGGCGTCCTCCTGCGGGACCTGGCTCTGCGCCCTTGGGGTCCCTGGGAGGAGAGGCACACCAGCCTTGCCACTCGGGGAAACAGAGGGCGAGGGCGATCTTTCCATCTGACCCGAACATTAACCCACCTGTCTTTCTGCCTTGCAGTACGTTGCTTATTTGCCGTCGTAGACGGTCTGCTCCCAGAGGGCGGGACCTGAATTTGACACAGGTTTGTTATCTTCTTGGTGCTTCGCAGTCTCCAGCACACAGCAGATGCTCAGTAAACCAATAATGCCCTCCATTTGTAGGGGGCTTTAGCACCTGACGGTTTTCCCAAAGCATCTGAGCTTCAGGTGGAGGTAAAAATGGTGGAAGAGGAACGGAAGGTCAGAGAGCCTTCGAGACTTGTCCGCTGGTCGGGGAGCGAGGGCAGCCCCACGTTTGGCTTTTCTTAGCGCTCTTCTCCCCGAATTGCCAGGCCGATCGATGATCGCCTTGCGAGCTCGGACCTCAGACATCCCGCATCCTTCTCAAACTCAGCCCGCATCCCCTTCCCCAACACAGTGGCTGTGTTGCTGACGCCCTTTCGGCCTCACTCCCAATCCATAGATTTAGTTTTCTGTATTATTATTATTAATATGTTAGAGTTGTGTAGTACCGTATTTGTTTCCTCATAATTCTCTGCTGGGCAAAGCGAGTTGAAGTGGTTCAGAAGTGGGAAAGATGTCCCGTCTAAGAGGAAGAAAAAGATTTCTGGGAAGACAGAAAGAAAATAATGACTGGATACTTAGCGTGTGTGCTAAATGCTCACGAATTTCTTGTCTGCCATCCCCAGACCCAAACTTGGTTGATCCTTTTTTACATTCACCACTGCTGTTGGAAGATAGAGAGAAACCTTTTGGTTCTCCTTCTCCATCAGAGTCTAAGAGTACTGCTTGTATTTTTATTATCCTCACAGTAACCTCCTCATGGTTATGTTTTTCTTTCTTGACATTGTAAAACTGAAGGAGAGCAGGAGAGGGGGACAGTGCGTAGTACTGGTTGCTAGGAAAGTTAGTAAAATATACTGCATTTTAAGTTATTTGTAGCAATTTGGGATCAAAAGATCAATTTTTAAGCTAAGAATCCAATATAATTTGGGAACTGCGGTTAAAAAATGTGCCACTGTCCAAAGTATTTGTATTAATAAAGAAAATACATGCTAATATAATGCACATCATAATCATGTAAGTGGAAGTTGAAAGTGTAATTCAGCCAGATAACTTTAAATACCTTGGTTTGAATATATAGTTGTTTAACATACTTTTAAGCGGGCTGTATTTTACATTTTAAAGTGGTTTTGTTTGGGCCTACATATACATAATCTTTGCAAATGAGATCTGAAATTGTTTAAGCTGACTTTTAGGTAATGTTATCACTACTACTAAAAGGCTTTGAATTAAATGCATTCAGGTTTTTTGTTTTTTTAAACATATGCTGGAGAGCATTTGTAAAATATTTAAGTTGTATTAACATGCATAAATGAGAATTTGAGTTTAAAAATGCTTTTCCCCGGGCAGCCACAGAAAATACCTTATGATCTCACCTAATACAGGAACATAACAAACAAGTAAGCAAAATAGAACCAGAGGCCTGGAAACAAGGAACAGACTAATCCTGACCAGAGGGAAGGGGGAGGGGGGAGAAAGGGGCGAAGGAGGGGAAGAGTTTAGTTGAGAAACTAGTGTAAATGAACCATGGGCACGAACAACATAGTGAGGACTGAATGTGGGAGAAGGGATAGGGTGAGTGGGGCAGGGGAGACCAATGGAAGAAAAATGGGACAACTATAATAGAACAGCAATACGTTTTTTAAAAATGATTTTGCTTTCTAGATTAAGGGTGCATATAACATTAGGAACACATAAATAGGATCATTTGTAGCTCTGGCTGATGTGGCTCAGTTGATTGGAGCATCATCCTATGACCAGAAGGTTGCGGTTTTGATTCCTGGTTGGGGTAAATACTAGGGTTGTGAGTTTGATCCCTGGTCCGGGCACATAAGGGAGGCGATCATCAATATTTCTTTCCCTTTTTCTTTCTTCCTCTCTCTCTAGGATGCAATGAGGAAAATGTTGTTGGGTGAGAATTTTTAAAAAGTGAGCACACATTATTTACAAGTCAATCATTCAAATCAAACTTGATTGGATATCTAATTTGGGCCAACATGCCAATATCTATTTTTGAATTGTCAGAGATAAGGGTTTGTTGAAATAGTGAGTTGCCATTCAGTATTGAAAGAGATATATTTTGTTGAAGATGAGGGCCATGAATATTTTCAAATACATATTGCAATTACCACTATAGCAAGAAACATGTCTTTAAAGTTAAGATTATTCCCTGGCTGGTGGCACAGTGGATAAGATGCTGGCCTGCAAACCCAAAGGTCACTGGTTCGATTCCCAGCCAGGTCTCCAGCTAGGTCCATAGCTGGAGGCAGGTGAAAGGCAACCATACATGAATGTTTCTCTCCCTTTCTTCCTCCCTCCCTGCCCCTCTCTCTAGAAATAATAAACAAAATCTTTTACAGTTAAGATTATTCTTTAACAAAGGCCTTTGGAAGTACCACATTCTCAGTTGTACTAGGAGTAATAGCATTAGATTACACAAGTTTATTGCTAGTTAATGGAAGCTAGGATTATACTTGAAGACATCCAACATCATGTAGAGATCTTCTAATTAAACCATACTCTCAACCACTATCAGAATCTTACTCAAAACTCTTGTCATTACTATGCTACTAAGTAAAGATCTTTCATTTCAATCTGCATCTATAGAAAATATTAGCTAACAAACATCAGAATCTATTCCAAATGCCCAAAAAGGGCAGCCCTCCACAAAATTATGACATGAGTCATTAAGGAAGCTTCTGGATATTCACGAAAAAATAAATGCCTTAGGAACTTTCTAGATATTGAGTCAGGATCCTGAGACTGCATAGGAAAGGACAAACTCCTTACTTTGGGGTTATTTTACACAGTCAAGCAAAGCATTATGGAATAAGTATAGGGTGCACTCAATAAAGTGGCAATAACTTTGCATCCCCTTATTTCACATGCTTCTTATTAATTTTGAAAAACTATGTTTCTAAGGTTATGATTTAACATCATTGTTTCAGATATAAAGGATTAAATTCTGAGAGCAACCATCATGTTGAAAGAACATGATGTTAGAGCAAGCATAATTTCTGGACTGCGTGCAGGGCAAACTGCTAAGGAAATTGTGGACTTCAATAACATCCCTTTACGTACAGTTGACAACATGAAGAAGGTGTATGATGCTGATCCTGATGTCACCACACCAACAAGGAAACCGCTTAAGGTATGCAAGGATTGTACAAGTCCAGATATTGTACACAGAATCCAGGAGATCATCAATGAAGATCCAGGAAAGTCAATGCGCTCCATAGCCAGAGAACTGCAGATGTCAGATGCAATGGGTTGCTGAGGATATCAGATGCAGATCGTATGTTCTTAGAAGGAGCCAGTTTATGACACAGCAGACAAAGGAAAGGTGCTTTCAAAAAGCAAGGACACTGCTAACAAAATTGAAAAATCCCAAAGAAAAAAACCCTCTCATTTTCTTCTCTGATGAAAAGAATTCTCTGCAGGACCAAAGTCACCAGAAGAAACAACAGGTGGCTCTGTGAGAATCTTAATGAAGTCCCAATTGTCATGAAAATGAAACTTCCTGCTATAGTGATAGTGTTAGGTGTTGTCAGCAATGAAGAAGAGATATCATGACCCGGAATTTGTTTCCACAAGGCTTGAAGGTGACTGCTGATGTTTACCTTGATGTTCTAAGAGAAGTAGTTGTACCATGGATGAAGCAAGTTGCAAATGGATGTCATTTTATCTTCCAACGAGATGGTGCACCAGCACATAATGCCAAAAATGTGCAAGAATTTCTCAGTGTCAATGTTCCTGAATTCTGGTCAAAGGAAATCAGGCTGCCTAGTTCACCAGATGCAAATCCTTTAGACTATTATGTATGGAGCATTTGTGAGAAGTTAATAACCTCATTCCAATAAAGAGGCTGTTAAAGCTAAGATTGAAAACACGATGATGTCCATGAAGAAAAGTTAAAGTGTGCTCAAGATTCCAAAGTCAAATTGAGCCTATTGTTGCTGCAAATGGAGAATTTTTTGAACAATTAAAAAAATAATCACTATGTTTATGTATTATAAGAATACATTTATTTCAAAATATAACACTTTTATGGTATATTGTTTTTTACTAAAATTTTGCCACTTTATTGCCTGCACCCTGTACATTGAAGAAAATGGTTATCATATGTCCACTTTTACTAAACAGACTTCTTTCTTTTCACTGAGAAGCCTTTGGGGAATATTTTTAAAGACATTTCTGACAGAAAGTGATTATGGAGTATGCTCCCCAAGGCTGGAGACCAGAGTCTTGAAAACCCAGCTTCTTCACCTGCCCTGCCTCCATAGCATGTTATGGAATGCCCAAGCGGAAGAAACACAGACAGCCCAAAAGGTCATACAGTGGGCAGAGATCTCCAGAGCGTGTATTGCATGCACAATTTGGCTAAACCTTTTAAAGCTGTTGATTATTTTTTAAAAGTTCTGCTGGGGTATCCTTTCTTCCTGTCCGTCTGAGTAGAACTCTTCCCTCTTCCATATTTTATAACCCTAGGCTAGGTAAAGTGCAACACACGGAGTGGGCACTGAGAAATCATTTGTAGTGACTGACAAACAGGTTAAGTGCCCATCTGTCAGAAAATATTTTAAGTGAAAATAATTAATTACTTTGTGAATGTTTTTTCTAGAATTCTCAGCCTTTCCTGAGATAGAACTCATCAGAGTGGTCAGGGATTATAAATCCTTGTAAAGATTTATAAGAATTCTCATTGTAGAACATTATCAAATCCAAAAGTACATGTTGAGATGATGTCATTAGTTCATTGCAATAATGTAACTATTAAGCAGTCAATCTAAGTGGCTTACTAATTTTCCGGTAAGTGTGGAAAAAATGAATTTTATTTTAGTTTATGCATAAGTCACTTCTGCTTAATGGATCCACATTTTCACTCATTTTATTAAAACCCCTTGCCATGAGCTGCAGTTAGGTAACTAATTATACATTAGTCAGAGAGTTGGGAACATTAGAGCCAGGTAACTGAGGCAATTTTGCAAGATGAGGTCATTTTTCCCTCCAGCACCAGATGGGTCCTGCAGGTGGGAACCATAACACTTTGATCTCTTCCATATGACTTGGGAAGAAAATTAGAGATTAATATTGACATTTAACTTTTAAATGAAATATTCTACAGTAGAAGTTGTTCTTAAATAGTAAGTATTAGCCTGACTGCTGTGGCTCAGTGGATTGGCACTGACCTGAGAACCCAAATGTTGCTGGTTTGATTCCCCAGTCAAGGCACATAAGCAGGTTGCAAGCCAGGTCTCCAGCCAGGTTGGTAGCTGGAGGCAGGTGAAAGGCAACCATACACCGATGCTTCTCTCCCTTTTTTTGTTCCTCCCTGCCCTTCTCTCTGAAAATAATGAAAAAAAAATCTTTAAAAAAAAGTTATTATTAAAAAGTAAGTTATTATAAAATGAAACACCTGTCAGCATGCTATCTTTTAGTGCAA
Organism: Noctilio leporinus; assembly: GCA_004026585.1. NCBI lineage: Eukaryota > Metazoa > Chordata > Mammalia > Chiroptera > Noctilionidae > Noctilio > Noctilio leporinus. Next base: position 49,155 of record PVIW01007501.1, read on the forward strand.
CTGCCAAGATAAAAAGTCTGATTCTAAAATTTGGAAATAATATAAAATTCAGCTCTGCCTCTGAAACAAAAGAAAGCAATTTTGTCTTAGCTGACAAATTTCTGCGAACTGTGATGGTGTAATGACACTTCTGGCTCATATCTTATGGACTTATTTTCAATACTTTTACATCTGAGAAGATAGCAGTTAATATATTGCCTTGTTTTAATGTGTTAAATCTTTTTGTTGTGTCACCGGTGCGATTTTCAGTTGGAAATTACTGTAGCACATTTGCCGTCACAACAGCTCGAATCAATTAGAACGTGGAGATGAACACACTTGGCTAGAAAAGTCTCAAACACGAAGACTGAGCCTTGCTGGAGGACTGTGTGAGCATCATGTCCTCAGGAAAATAAGTGTGTTCTCATTTCAGAGTGTTTTTCCACTGTGAATATGAATAATCTATGTAGACCGCCAGTTCAATGATCCAAATCAATGATGAATACTAACAATAGCAAACTCCATAGATTAGCCTTTCCACATATTATCATACTTGGCAGCAGGCAGTCATCTCTGCTTCACCTTAGAAGAAGCAAAATCTGAAACTATTACTAAAGGGGGCATAATATTTATTAAGTTCTTTTTATATGTCAGACAACATGCTGGGTACCTTATAAATACTAGCTTATTTAATCCTTACAACAACTTGTAGAATAAGATTTTGGCTCTCACTGAGCAGATACTGAAACTGAAGCTCAAAAAAGTAAACTGACCTACTCAAGGTTACATAGGTACTAGGTGGTGGATCTAGGATTAAAACATGTCTAACTGTATAATTCATTCATCTTATTTATTTCTTCCTTTGACAAAGATTTGTCGTGCATCTGCTATGCTGGGGTGTGAAGTCTAGTGATACATAAGCATTACATCATTACCTGTTTCATGGAGCATCCAGCCATTTTTTTAAATTAAAAGGTTATGTTCTTTCTACCATACCCAACTACCAATACATAGATTAAAGGTTAGGCAAGTGTTTTTTAGAGATTGATGAATACCGAAAGATTTTTTAAATCTGTTTAAAAAAAAAATGATCTGAAAAGAAGTACTTTAGTACCCATATCAAATATCTTAAGTATTCCTGTTTACTACAAAAATATCTGAACAATGGGCCTGGTTTCCTTTTTAATTATTATTTTTGTAAATATTTTATTATTAGGTAAACAGTTACTGTTAATAATGATATACTTGTATTTATAAACCTCTTAGCCATTAAAAAAACCTTTAATGTGTGCTCTTACTAGCTCTTTATAACAACTCTGGCCTAATTCCTTCGGGTTCAGCTTTCTTGGTGCTCACAGAAACTTGTGCTTTTGTTTTGTCTTAATTTTTCAAAATTAGCATTTACTGAGCTGCTGCTATATGCGGTGCATTCTGTCAAACACTATGGAGAAATAAAGTGAGTGAGAAAGTTCTTAAAGAAGCTTGATAGGGGTAACAGATGCAGATGGATAACATAAGGGGATGAATCTCACATAGTTTTGGGGAGGGTAATGCTGTACCTGGGCTGAACATGGAATTCACCAAACTCAAGAATCCAGTGATTTATGATGTCCCAGAATTGTGGTGGATATTAGGTGGAAAAGAGTCTGGGTTGAAAAGCAGTTTTAAATTAAGTTTCAGCAGTGCCTATCTTGGGTAAACACAAGTAGAGGGGCAAAAACAAGTGTTTATTTTCTTATACCTTTCTTTTTTCACAACAGGTATATTTCTTACTAGCTAAGCAACCCAATGGAAAACACAGCAAAAGCAAACCGAAAGGATATTCAAGATGGTCTGCCAAAAGAAGTGAAACTGCCTACCAGTGAAGCACTTCTAGACTATCAGTAAGCTTAGACTGTTAAATCCAAAGGTTTCCACATGTATACAGCAATCATTGTAAACGATCATGTTAAGTCCAGATAGAAAATGATGCAGTCAAAGGCTGCCAAGCAATGTACACTTGAAGCCTGTATGGTTTTTGCAAATCAACATCACTCCAATAAATTCAATTAAAAATAAAATAGGCCCTGGCTGTGTAGCACTGGCATGAAAACCAGAGGGTCACTGGTTCGATTCCCAGTCAGGACACATACCAAGGTTGCAAGCCAGATCTCCAGCCAGGTCTCCAGCTAGAGGCATGAGAAAGGCAACCATACCGTACATTAATGTTTCTTTCCCTTTCTTCTTCCCTCCTTTCTCATTTCTCTAGAAATAATTAATAAAAACCTTGAAAATAAAATAATTTAAAATCTGTCAGGCAGCTGGATTGGGGGTAGATTGGAGGTGTAATTACACTCTTGTGCTAAGTGCATATATTTTAAATATTTTAAACTTTGACTATAACATAGTCCAAGTAGTGGCTGTGAAACGGCATTCATTACTGTGGTTTCAGCTCCCTCCCTCCCTCCATTGTATTGCTGGTCACTCTTACATACATACACCACACCATGCTGGCCTGTCTTTTAAAATACAACATAGAATAGTTAGTATATGTTCATAGAAGCGTAAACAAGAAAATGTTTCTTCTTTATTTAACTTTTCATTTCCAGAAATACCAATTCATATTACCTCCAAATAGCTACAGATCAAATACATGTGATTTAGAATTATTTTTAAGATTGTATTTATTATTTTTAGAGAAAGGGGAAGGGAGGGAGGCAGAGAGGGAGAGATATCAGTGTATGGTTGCCTTTCACGTGCCTCCAGCTACAGACCTGGCTGGAGACCTGGCTTGCAACCTGGTTACGTGCCCTGGCTGAGGAATTGAACCAGTGACCTTTGGGTTGGCAGGCTGGTACCTTATCCACTGTGCCACCAGCCAGGGCTTTAGAATTATTTTAAATAAAAATAACATGTCTTCATGTTGCACTCCTAGGAGCTGGAGATCCAACCACAGGTAACATCTATTCCATGTTTAATGTTTTATCCAACTGAGAGAAATGTAGCCCCTTGAGAGCTTTTGGACTCCAACTTTTGGCATAGGGTAGGTGTTTAAATGTGTAATTTTTAGGGCATGAATGATGACACATCAGTCTTTTTCCAAATAAGAATATCCTTCATGCATGTATATATTGAATTAATACTTGAATGTTTACCAAGAACAAGGCAAATACTGGGGACTGGAAGACAGCAATGAACAGGACCACATGGTCCTTGCCCTGCATAAGCATGAGAGACAGACATTAGACAACTAATTCAAGCTTTCAAAAAAAAAAAAAAACCTTCCATAGCTATAATTAAGGTACTATGAAAGAAAAGTGTAGGGCCCTGGCTGGGTAGCTCAGTTGGTTAGAACATCATCCCAACACACCAATGTTGTGGGTTGGATCCCTGGTCAGGGCACATACAAGAAGCCATCGATGAATGCATAAGTAAGTGAGACAACATATGGATGTTTCTCTCTCCCCCACCTCCTTCCTCTGTCTCTCTCTAAAAAACAAAAAAGTGTAGGGTGATAGAGTAGGGTAGGGTCAGGGAAAGCTTATTTTAGGAAGCAGCCCTGAAGCTGATCTCTGAAAGAGGAGCAGGTATTCTGAAGACATAGAATTACAGAGAAAAAAGGCTTCTGGAGAAGACCCTGGGTGAGGAAGTGCGTGTTTCCGTCCAGGAAGTGAGAGAAGGAAGAGCAGGCGAGGGCAAGGCCAGGCTTTGGGGAGCACTTGGGATTTGGGAATAGCAAGTTGCCTACTGGGGGGCAGGGGGGATGATGACAAGGTGACACTGGTGACTAGGTCTATTTTTAAGACAATTATTTTTAACATTCAGGGAAAATTCATGTTCTTCAGAGACTATCCCTATGTTCTTTTTAGAAGGCAGTGAGAGAAAGGCTAGAAAAAAAGCATTAAGGGAGAAAGATTGATGGAAAGGGACTTTTAACAAAGTTCCCTCTTATTTTCTACCTGAGATAACATTCAGTACCAACCAGCTACTACCTGCACTCATTTCTCAACCGAAATGAAACGTTTCCTCATCTTCTCTTAGGCGAGGTGGACAAAGGTCAGCCTCTGTGAATACAGCCTGGTCTCTAATTTGTTCCCACGGTTTACAGTGATACCATCCAATTACAACTGTTTCTCTCTCCTCTGGGTCAAACAGAGGCCAGCCTTTCCCCTATTTAACAGAAGTTTACAAAGAGGCAAACATTTAAAAATTCTCATGATCTAGCACAAGATATAAATTAAACATCCCATGCTTTTGTTCTCTTTCCTTTGTAAAAAACTGAATAAATAATCCCATGGCCCTGCTGCTAGTGGCATTTGACGCATTCCATGTGTTCCTAGGTGACAGAACTTCTGTCACATGACAATCAGCAAGACACACGTTGTTGCCTGAAGAAGGAGTCTACAAGGGTCCCCTGGCAGCAAAGGCCTGGAGGCTCAGTTGGTTGGAACATCTTCCCATTTACAAAAAAAAAAAAAAAAAAGCTATAGTTTTGATTCCCAGTCAGGGCACATCCATAGGTTGCAGGTTCAATTCCAGTATTCTGGTTAGGGTGTATGTGGGAAGCTGACAATGTTTCTCACAATGGTGTTTCTTTCTCTCTCTCTCCCCCCACCCTTTCCTCTCTCTCTAAAGTCAATAAATATATCCTTAAGTGGTAACTTTTTGTGTGTGTGATAACTTTTATTTTTTAAAACGAGGGAGGTAGAAAAGGCACTCTTTCAAAATTTTTGTACATCTAAGCTTCAGGTAAGAAGTAAAAGATGATTTATATTTACCTAAAGCTTTATTTGTAACTATTGTGTGGAGACCACCTTAACTAGCAGTTTATCTATTTACTATTGTTCTCATATCCTGTTATTTCCTCCACAGCATTTATCACAATGTGTAAATCATATCTTTGCATGTTTACTTTTTATTGTTTAGTGAAATGTGAGCTCTTTGAGGGCAAGGGCCACAAAGATATTGTTCATCACTGTATCACTCTCTCTATAGCCTGAAACAATACTGGGCACATAGAGGCTGTTGATTCCATCTGTGTTGTATGTAGGGAACACGGGTAACGTTACAGAATTTTGAAACTGAAAAGGACCGATGGAGTTCATCCTCTTCAATTCTCTTATTTGTAGGCAAGAATGGCAAGGCCTAGCTAGGTTAGGAGGCAGTTTCGTGGAGAGCAAAGCCTGACATCGAAGTTTCAGAGTATCCAGAGCATTTTACCACTGAAGGATGGCTTGCTTTGTCTTCAGGTCCCATTTTTCTCATGTTTTGGAAAGAAGGAGCCTTATTTTCTCTCAAGTATGAAGTGTCACAAATATAAATGATCATTTGGAGAAAGGGCCAAGGAAGTAAAATTCAAATTCAACTGAAATTGACTAAGTATTTTATGAAACATTCAGATACGACTTATTTTAATCCTTATAAAAATAGGTTAAAAAAAAAAAAAACATGTAGAGCTGGGTATTTTTATCTCCACTGATAGCTTGGAAATTGAGTCTCAGAGTTGACTTGCCTGAGGTCAGATGGGGAAGAAGTAGCAAGGACAAGATTGAAAACCAGAGTTCCTCATTCATTAACCACTTACTCCTCTGTCCACTACCCCACAGAGCTGCTATATTTTTGTGATGTTGTCTTTTCATTGAAATAAGGGATTTATATAGGGCTATTTCTGTGGCCTTATTTTGGTCTCAGATTTAAAGTTAGAAAGGTTTACTAGGTAATAGGGATATCAAGGTATACTTAACACCTCAAATAGCCATCAAATGTTCTATACCAAAGTCTCTCAGCATTTCTCTTCCTCTTCCTCTCCCTCTCTCTTTCACCTAGCAGATGCTCAACAACACTTGTGGGTATTAAAAAAAAAAATGTACACGTAGGAAAGAAGCTTTTATTTATAGAATAGATGATATACTAATGAACCAATAGGTATGCCTCATTTACCTTATTATTTCAAGAAGATAAGCATGCCATTATAAAATAAAGTCTTCATTTTTGTCTGAACATTTTTAGAATTCTAGAAATCATGTTTTCAGTGTGCCCTTTTCCAGGTTCTTTTAAAGCTGAATTATTTATAGATAACTTGAGAGCATCAAAATGATTGCTATGAAATACAATGGTGATTGATTTAAAAAATTGGAAGTTATCTCTCTAATACATATTTTAAAAAAAGATTCTTAGGCCCTAGCTGGTGGCACAGTGGATAAGGTACTGGCATGTGAACCCAAAGGTCACTGGTTTGATTCCCCAGCCAGGGCACATAATCAGGTTGCAAACCAGGTCTCCTGCCAGGTCTGTAGCTGGAGGTAGGTAAAAGGCAACCATACATTGATGTATGTGTCTCTCCCTCTCTGCCTCTTCCCCTTCCCCTCACTCTGAAAATAATAAATAAAATCTTAAAAAAAAAAAAAGAATAAAAAATAAAAAAAGATTTTTATCCCTAATGGGTTTTTATAATACACTCAATATTTCAATTCAAATAATTTAGTTTAAATTTAAGTTTTTGTATCACTAATTTTTACTAAGATAAGTAATTATAACAAATGTTATCATTTTTTATTATCAGCTGTCAAATAAAGGAAAATGCGGTAGAACGACTCATGGTTCAAATAAAGAAGCTTAGAGAAAAGAATCAAAAGTATCATGAAAGAGTGAGTATAAGTTTTTAAAGCCTATATCTGGTCATTAAACATTTACACAAATGTTTTAAAAGTTGTGAACTATAATGAAATGTACCCTAGGAAATTATCTTATTTAGTCCTTGTAACTGATTAATTTACATTCTATTTCGTTTTTTGTACATGTGAGGCAATTAATTACTTTAATTATAATGTCAGAAGAAGTCAGTTTGGATTATGTTATTTAAATCATGAGGATCTTCACAATTTTAAAGCTCCAGAAGCCACATTAATCTTTTACATTCTTTTTTTTTTTAATCTTTTACATTCTTATTTAAGCAAACTATAATTTATTTTAAATCTCTGTATCTGTTTTCTTTTAGATTTTCAGGGTGTGAATAGGTAAATTATTTGAAAAGTACAATCTTACTTGCTAAAATGACTAATTTAATGTTTAAAATAATGTTGTTGTTTTTTAATCCTTACCTGAGGACATGCTTATTGATTTTAGAGAGGGGAAGGGAGGAAAAGATAGAGGGATAGAAACATTGATTAGCTGCCTTTCATACATACCCTGACTAGGGATCAAACCAACAACCTAAGCATGTTCCCTGACCAGGAATCAAACCCACTTTACAAATGATGCTCCAACCAACTGACCTACACCAGCCAGAGCAAGATGATATATTTTATAAAATTAGACTAAGAGAAATATTCAAGGGATGTTGTATATAGCTATCAGAACTAAAGACCAATGGAAATGAAGTTTGAGAGCAGTAAATGCATCTCATGAATGTGGATATCCTGAGGGTGTCCCCTTATTAAAGCATTTACACTAGATGGACCCTGAAACATCCATGTTAAATGCTACTTGGAGGAGGGAACTGTTGTCTAAAAAGACTAACTACAAATTTTAACTAAATCTAGGGTCAGAGGCCTGGGTTTGCATCCCGACTATACAACTTACTTCTGATGTTATTTTGGCCCAAACTGGTGTGAGCCTTGTTTGCCTCTTTAAAATGGGCTTCTTCATACAGCTAATTTGTTCATTCATTCAGCAGATATCTATTGAGCAAGATGGGCCCTGGTGGTGATATAACTGTGACCCTGGCACTTGCAACAGGGACAGAAATAGCAGCTCAGGGCCTAGATGCACGTGGACAGGGAAGTGTGGCCTAGCTGCTTGGAGTGGGCTGCCTCCTGCGGCCCATGGAGGCATCAGCACGGGGACTCCTGGGTCAGCCACAGGACCCCCCTTTGGTTGTGCAAAGGACAACAGGACTAAGGAATCGCTTTCCCACAGCCCACCAGTGGGAGCCAGAAACAAAGTTGTTGTTTTCATGAGGCTTAGAGAATGGGAGGGACCTGACTCCCCTGCTGGGCTCACTGGTGGATCCAGCAGCGCGGAACACGGAGCGGCTGACCGCGCTCCCAGTGCACCAGTTTCTTCCTGTTATGCTGCTACTGCCCCAGGGTAAGCAGCCATCACCTCTTACCGGACTCCTCCACCCAGGACATTTTCCTCAGTGCGACCACATTGTCCTCTGAGTGCAAGCCTTTCAGTGCCTAACCCTGCAGTAACCTATTGCACAGAAAATAAAATCCGTCATCTAGTGTAAAGTCTTCAATGCCCTGCAAAATCTGACCTCCGCACACCTCTCCCACCTTATCTCCAGCTGCTCCACCCTGTGCTTACTACTACTTCTTTTAAATCTTGGCAAACCCAGTCAAACTCTTGTTTTTATACCTTTACGATAAAGAGGCTATTTTCTCTTTCAGAATTCTCCCCTCTTGCCTAGATCTTTTTAGTTCCCCCGATCTGAGTTGGAATGTTGAGGTCACATGTATTCAAATTGCCAAATAGAATATGACTCCCCAGTAAGACATATTTTTCTCTTCAGTATGTCAAAATTAGAAGTGTCCCTTCTTCCCACCATCATCCCTTCCTATGCGTATTTAGTTGTGCTTAGACTGTCACCTCATTTATAATCTTTCTCTCTCTCTGGTTGCAGTCATTGTTCCACTTGCCTCGTTAGATATTTCATAGTTCACTGTGTCCACTTCCTTACCTCCCAATTCATTCTTTCACTCCTACAATCCCACCATCACTGCTCTAGCAACAGTTACTAAGGACCAATTAGCCAGGTCCAGTGGACACTTCGTAGTCCTTTCTGTATCTTGCACCCCTTCAGCTGTCACTCCTGTCACCCTGAAGGTCTTTTTCCTTTGGGTTCTAGGATATCACTTTCCCTTAATTTTGTCCCTACTTCTTGACCATTTCTTCATGTTTTTCATTCCCTTTTTTTCCCCTGGACCTACTCCTTAATTATGGTATTTACCAGTGTTCTGGTAAAAACACCTTATTTTTTTTAAAGATTTTATTTTATTATTTTTAGAGAGTGGAGAAGGGAGAGAGGCAGAGAGGGAGAGAGATATTAATGGTTGCCTCTCACCTGCCTCCAGCTATGGACCTAGCTGGAGACCTGGCTTGCAACCTCGTTGTGCCCTGGCTGAGCACAACGACCTTTGGGTTCACAGGCCTGCACCTTATCCAGGGCTCCAAACCTTTTCTTTCAGTCTAACTTCTCTTTGGGTCATCTTATTTAATACCACAGCTTCAAATGCCATCAATGTGGTGATCATTCTTATATGTATATGTGATAAAATGTCATCATTCTACACACAAAATTTAACATGTGTAAAAACTGGTGAAATCAAGCCCTGGCTGGTAGCACAGTGGATAAGGCGCTGCCCTGCGAACCCAAAGGTCACAGGTTTGATTCCCCAGCCAGGGTACATAACAAGGTTGCAAAACAGGTCTCCAGTCAAGTCTGTGGCTGAAGGCAGGTGAAAAGCAACCATACATTGATGTCTCTCTCCCTGTCGGCCTCTCTCCCTTCCCCTCTTTCTAAAAATAATGAAATAAAATCTTAAAAAAAAAAAAAAAAAAACTGGTGAAATCAAATAACATCTCTAGTTAAAAACATTGTACCAATGTCAATTTCCTGGTTTTGATAATGTACTATAGTAAATGTGATCATTGGGGAAAACTGGGTGAATAGATGGGAAATCTGTGTACTATTCTGGCATTTTCTGTTCTTATTCTTGTGAGTCATAAAGTTAAAGGAGTAAAAGCTCATAAAATGGTCTTATAACAAAACAAAACAAATCCTCTTTTTTGAAGCTTATTTACTGAAACTCCTTTATTCTATTTTATAATATAATAATTATTTTTACCTCAACAATTATTAACATCATTTTATAAGATAAACATATTTTAGCACATTGGTGGCTATATCTAACTAATTTTTATTTCAGTCCATAGCCCAAAATAATTCTTCAGACATAGTGAATTTTATAACATGTCAGAAACACTTCCCTTCCATTTGAAACTTATATGGGATTTGGAAAGTTTTAATATAGATGTTAAATTTATATATAATGGCAAGTAGATATAATAATTTTCTACAACATATAATTACACTTTTAAGACATGTGATGCTATTTTAATTTAGAAATGAAAAACATCATATATTTGAAAAGAATAGTCACTGTGTTAAAATTTAATGTAACAGAATTGTATTTACTTTGAGAAGTGTTGTGCTATGTATGGAAAGTAAAAGAAACTGTTCTTTATATATTATATATTTCTTTATGAATTGTATGTAGTGATTTGTATATTATCAATATCTTTGTAAATGTTTTGCCTATATATCATGGTTAATATTTTTTATCTGAAATTTAATTTAGAGGCCATTGTTGCCTTACTAAAATTAACTAACATAACTAAAATCAGATTTACTTAGTATTGAGAACATACTTGATACAGTAATTTTCCATTTCTACAAAAATAAATAGAAAAACCCATATTTGGTAAAAGGATTAGCAGTGCAACAGTTTAGTAAGGAATATTTTCATTGCTATGATTCAAGTTTTATAAATATTTCATTTTAAAATAACTAAGTAAAGCCAAAATAATTCAATTTATTTTTAAGAAAACAAAACATGAAGCTATTTCATTCAAGAAAATGGAATATTTGAGAATTGCTTGAAGGGTAATGAATGGTTTATGTTTGAGCTGCTAACATTGATAGATTACAACTAGTAAAATTGAAGGAGTAATCAAAAAATTTTCAATATACAGAAGTCCTGGACCACATATCTTCACAGATGAAGTTTATCAAACAAAGAACTAATACCTATCCTTCTTAAACTTTTTCAAAGAATTCAAGAGGAGGGAATACTCCCAAGCTCACTTTATGAGACCAGCATTATCTTAATTCCAAAACCAGGTGAAGACACTACAAGGGAAGAAAATTATATGCCAGTATCTCTGATGAACATATATGCTGAAATCCTCAAAAAAATATTAGCAAATTGGATCCAGTACATTAAAAAGATCATACACCATGATCAAGTGGGATTTATTCTGGGAGCACAAGGTTGGTACAATATCCACAAATCAATACATGTGATACATCATGTAAACAAAACAAAGGATAAAAATCACATGTTCAATAGATGCAGAAAAAGCATTTAATAAAATCCAGCACCCATTTATGATAAAAACTTTCAGCAAAGTGAGAATAGAGGGAACATACATAAACATAATAAAGGCTATTTATGACAAATTGCACTGCCAGCATTATAATCAATAGACAAAAACTACAAGCTTTTCCCATAAAATCTGGAATGAGACAGGGATGTCCACTTTTACAATTCTCTTATTCAACATAGTACAGGAAGTCCTAGTCATAGCAATCAGACAAGAACAAGAAATAAAAGGCATCTAAATTGGAAAGGAAGAAATAAAACTATTTTTATTTGCAGATGACATGATATTATATATAGAGAATCCCAAAGATTCCACCAAGAAACTACCAGAACTAATATATGAATTCAGAAATGTAGCAAGATACAAAATTAATATCTAGAAGTCAGTTTCATTCTTTTATGACAATAAAGAACCAACAGGGAAATTAAAATAATCTCATTCACAATTGCTTCAAAAAGAATAAAATACCTAGGAATAAATCAAAGCAAGGATGTAAAAGACCTATATTTGGAAGATTATAAGACACTGAAGAAAGAAATTGAAGAAGATACAAGCAAATGGAAGCACATACCATGTTTATGCATAGGAAGAACTAACATCATTAAAGTATCCAAACTACCCAAAGCAGTCTATAGATTCAATGCCATTTCTATCAAGATACCAATGATGTATTGCATAGAACTAGACCAAATATTTCAAAAATTTATATGGAACCACAAAAGGCCCCAAATAGCAACAGCGACCTTGAAAAGAACAAAGTTGGAGGAATCATGCTTCTTAATATCACATTGTACTGTAAGGCCATAGTAATCAAAACAGTGTAATACTGACATAAAAACAGATACATAGATCTATAGAACAAAAAAGAGAGCCCAGAAATAAACCCAAACTTTAATAACCAATTAACATTTGATGGAGGAAATAAGCACATACAATGGGCTAAAGATAGTTTACTCAATAAATGGTGTTGGGAAAATTGGATACATGCAGAAAAATGAAACTAGACCACCTTCTTACACTACATACAAGAATAAATTCAAAATTTATTAAAGATAAATATTAGACCTGGGATCATAAATTTTAAAATAAAACATAGGCAGTAAAATCTCAGACAATACTCACAGCAATATTTTATCTGATGTATCTCCCTTGGCAAGAGAAACAAAAGAAAAAAATAAACAAATGGGACTTCATCAAAGTAAAAAGGTTTTGCTTGGCAAAGGAAACCTTCAACAAAATAAAAAGACAACAGAAGAAATGGAAGAACATATTCATCAATACATCTGATAAGGGGTTAATATCCAAAATTTATAAAGAACTTACAAAACTCAACACCCCAAACAATCCAATTAAAAAATGGGCAAAGGACCTGAAATATATTTCTCTGAAGAGGATATCAGATGAATGCAAATTAAAACCACAATGAGACATAACTTCCCACGTGGCAGAATGGCCATCATCAATAAATCAACCAACAAGTGTTGGCAGGAAGGTGAAAGAAAGGGAACCCTTTTCACTGTTGTTGGAATGCAGGCTGGTGCAGCTAGCACAGCAGAAAGCAATATGGAGATTATCAAACCCTTAAAAATGAAACTGCCTTTTGACCCAGTAATTCCACTTCTGAGAATGTTTCTAAAGAAAACTGAAACATTAATTTGAAAGAATACATCCACATCTGTGCTCATTACAGCTTTATTCACAATCACTAGGTATGGAGGCAGCCCAAGGGTCCACCAGTAGGCGAGTGGGTAAAAAGATTATGGTACGTTTATACAATGGAATACTACTCGGCCATAAAAAGAAGGAAATCTTACCCTTTGTGACAGTACGGGTGGACCTAGAGAACATTATGCTATGTGAAGTAAGCCAGTCAGAGAAAGACAAATACCATATGATTTTACTTATATGTAGAATCCAACGAAAATAAACCAGCAGACAATATAGAAACAGATTCATAGATACAGAAAAGAGATTGACAACTGTCAAAGGGGAGGGGTTTGAAGGGCTGTGAGAAAAAGGTGAAGAGATTAAGTAAAAAACAAAACAAAACAAAACAAAAAAATTCAGATACAACAGCACGGTGATTACCAGAGGAAAAGGGGGTGGGGGGAGGTAGAAGAGAGTTTACAGTGGGGGTAAATGGCAATAGAGGGACACTTGACTTGGAGTGGTGAACATACCATACAATATACAGAGGATGTATTACAGAATTGCACACCTGAAATCTATATTTTATCTTATGTTTTGTTCTAAAATGTTTATAGTGTCACCTTTTCCACTTAAATCATGGCCCATTTTGAGTTAATTTTTGTATAAATGATAAGACTTAGATCAAGGTTTTTCCCTCATCCTAGAGTGGTAGAATGAGAGAAGGCTCTAAGCTTCCTCTTCTTATAAAGACAGTTATCTCATCCTGGCAGCGCTAGGATGGTGACCTCATCTAAACCTAATTCCTTCCCCAACACCATCACACTGGGAAAGGCTATTCACATCCTGGGAGAGCTCTGAGTTAGATCAAATAAAGATAAGATTTGCTGGTGGGATTTTCCAGGGAACACCAGCTACCTCAAATAATGACAATTATTTTGGGGTTGTGTTTTGGAAGACTTCTGCCCTCATCTCCTGTGAGCCCTGACCTCTACCCCAGGCTGCTCGATGCTGGCTTTATCATGACAGTGAGGCTCCTGGGTTTAGAGCAAGGTAAAATGCCATAAAACTCACTATCGTTACCTAGGTCCAACCATTTTTCTTGAGCTCTCTGAAAGTTATTGTAAGCCTTTAATTTCCAGAGTTCTGAAAAGCTGATTTTGTTAATTCTGCCAGTTTTCTAATTGCTTTTATTTAGGAGAGGAATTTTGGAGATCTTTATTCGATGATTCCTTCTTATATCACTCCCAATAAGATTTTAAAGAGTAGTTTAGAAGGAAAGAGATTCAGTTTTCAGATTTAGCATATTATGAATCTCTTAGTATTAAAAATTCTCCAGAGATAATTATGATAGTTAGAATATTGTAAACAAAATATCAGAGATGTTAAACCATTCAATTTGAATAGCATGTCTTTTCATTTTTGTTCCCATTTAAAAAAATTATTCAAAGCCTATCTATTCTAATTTTTTTTGGCCTGCATTTATCAATACTGAACATCATAAAGTTAATTGCCTGTTGCTTTTGTTTAACTTTTCAAAGTTTTAAATTAAAATTCTAATGCACTGAAATGACAATTGCATCATACATCCAATGGAATAACTTTAAGAGCATGAAAGTAACATTTAATCCTACTTTATTAAACTAACGCCAATTTTGCCAAACAATTTTAAGAAATCGAGTTTTGTAGTCCTCAAATTTAAAGTTTGTTGGATTAAAAAAGAATGGAGTGTTAGGAGATTCCAATACTATAATAAATTATAAATTATTTAGATTACCTGAAAGAACTCTTCTATCCAGTATGTGACTTGTGGGTCAGTAGGCTTGGCATCACCTGGAGCTTGTTAGGAATGTGCCAACGTTACTAAATCAGAATCTGCACGTTAGCAAGTGCTCACTGTAAAGTGCTCACAGTAAAGCCTGAGAAGCACTGGCCTAAAGAATCAATTTTGGGAAAGAAAAATACTTTTAAACTATCCAAGTAAGTTAAGAGGATAAAATATATGAATATCAGAAATAAAATATAATGTTGAAAAAGTTACAGTAAAGAGTATGATAAATTATAGACAAGTAAGTAATTTTAAGAGAAATATTAAAATATTTAAGTATGTACATTTGATCAGTTTTTAAAAAAGGAAGCATTAGAACTTAAGAGACCATAAGAAAATTACAAAGAAAATGTATTGAGTCCACACACACCAAAATATCTTTGCATATCTCTAATAAGATAGCAAGGGCAAGAATAAACCCTAAGTTGATTAAATATAAGAAGTTGGAAACATAGACGAAATAGCCATTGAGAAAATACAGTCCATATTTCAAGTATGAAGTATTGGAATAGTGAGTAGTCATCACCCTACAATAAGAGAATTAGGGTTATTTTTGAAAAAAGGAAAGAATAATATAAATTCCGTAAGACCTATACTTTTTGTCTAGTTTTTTCACTCATATATCTTAGTGTAGAAGACTACTTGGCCCCATAAATATTGACTAAATGAATGATGATTACTGAAGAAGAATGGTGTTAAAACAGAGAAAATGACCTCCACAGTCTTTTAATATTCATTGATTCTACTATGGAGTGAAGAGACTGGTAGATTAATAACATAATTTTTTAAATATAACTTTCTATCCAATGGTTACTGTATTGATAGGTTTGCTTTTGTTTTGTTTTCTATGACCCATAAACTTTCAGAAATATTATTATATAACTTACTAAATATTTCTTTCTCATTTTGCAATCCTCAATGTGTGACTCTGTTTTGAGGAAAAGCAGTGTAAATACTTCAGCAGATGTAGTTAACTACTACTGATTTTCATGACAGAATGGGCGTTTAAAGGATGAACAGATATGGCACATACGGAATCTACTAAAGGAACTGAGTGAAGACAAGTCAGAAGGATTAAAAGTTGTAACAAGAGAGGACGTTGAAACAGCAATGAAGGAGAAGTGGAAGTTTGAAAGAGACCAGGAACAAAACTTAAAAGGTGATTTATGAACTTGGAAAATTATAAAACTGAACCAAGTTATTTCTTGAGTATTTCCTAATATGCTTCTGTTTCCTAGTGTGTTAAAAAAGGCTGTGAACACAGATGACACCATTATCACCACACCTACAAACACGTGTGGGCAAATGAATAGGAGGGAGAAATAAAGCTGGCCAAGATACTGAAATCAAGTGGGGAGGAAAAGTAAGGGCAATGATCAAAATCAAAGACACATGAAAACCATCTGACTGTTACTCACCAGGCAGGCGATACCCTCTTAGATAGCACTCTGAATTCCTCACAGTGAGGATTTGTTCTTTCATTTGGGAATTTCTCTTGTTTGGTGACTTCATTGGCTTTGTTCCCAGTTCAGACGTGGGAATGATAAAATGAATGTAACCATGAAGCTTCCCCAGCCCAGTATCTCTATGGAGCCACCATTTAGATGGGGAAAAGGGGATTAGAGTTGGAAAAAGGACAGTTTGGAGGACATGGATAGAGATGATGCTAGATGCAGAATATGAAGGACCCAGAACATACTCTTGCCATAGGCTTAGGAAATATGATGATCCTGGGGGTAAGTCACACACACAGTTTAGACACTTGCTTTTTTAAAAATTCTTATTCCTTTATCTCAAACTTCCTGCCAAGATTTCTACAACCACTTTTGCCAGTGCCACTAGAAACACTGTCCCGGCTAGGAAGCTGGCAAAGAGACTCAAGTGCTCTCAGGAAGCAGAATGAGAGTTTGGGAGGCAAAACAAGTGATAAGATTTTCCTGAATTTCTCCACTATTTCTGAGAGCCTTCTTCTCCAAGCAGTTTGCGCAGAGCAGGCATTCCATTCATAGATAACTATTGTTTTTGAATGAAATAGCTACCAACACCAAACATTACTCAGCAAACTTCATTTCTCAGGGTCTTCAAAACTGTTCCCTTTATGGGGCAGTCTCTTCATGTGCAAAAGTGATGTCATGAGGCAGTAGATACTCTATTATGCAGGCAAGCTTTGCTTATGCTTGGAAGGAATACTTTAGTAAGTCCCTTGAGGTGGGAGTGAGACCAAAACAGATACTACTCAGATGCGCTCATTGACCTGCCTTCAAACGGAACTGGGCCCATGGAGGTGTGCCTGTTTGTGGCTGGGGCCTGGTCCCGGGTTTGTGTGTCACACAGACTGGGGCCCAGCTGGATGACTGAGCGCAGCAGAGCAGGACTGGGCATGCATGTGCTCCAAGGAAGAAAGTAGCCCGCAGATGCCGAGGAAGAGAGGAAAAGGGAGAGAACAGATGTGTCTGAGGAGGATTCCTGAGGCAGGTAGTCCGTCGCTTGCAGGCAGGTTTGGTTTGTGGAGTAGCAGCCACACCATCTCGTGGCAGCTTGTCTCCGCGCCGAGTCTCAGCCCACCCAGACCTGCTGAATCAGGAGCTGCGTCTGACAGGACCCTAGGGGATGCTATCTGCACAGTAAGGTTTGAGAAGTACCGGTGTAACCTCTTTCTTCCAACTTTCAATTACTGCTTTTTCAGTTACAAGGACAAAAACCTAACCCAAACTAGCTTAAGCATAAAGAGGATGGTAATTTTTTTTTTTTCAAATAACCAAGCAGAAAACTCAGGGTGACCCATAGCTTCACACGCTGTCAGATCTCAGCTTTTTTTTTTTCCAGTCTCCTTCTCCCTTCCCCATCTCTTCTCCTCTCTTCTTTCCCTCATTCTCCGCACCTCCTTCATCCCTCTTCTGTCCGTCTTCCCCCTGCAAGTTGGTGCCCTTTTTCTGAGGCTGTTGTCCCCATGAGGCCGGAATTCTAACCATAGACATCTCTAATCTTACATCCTCATAACCTCAACATGGGGACAAAAGAGACATGTTTTCTACCAGTTTCAGGGAAAATACTTCTATGGAAGGACTCTGGGCATGTGCTTGGCTTGGGACACGTGTTCACGCATGGACCAATCGCTATGGTCAGGAGAGGGGGCCACTGTAATTGGCCTACATATAGGGTGGGGAAAGAGTAGGTTTACAGTTGTATGTGAAACACAGGGTTTATTCTTGTATTATTATTAATTACTGTATTATTGCCCATACAAGCAACTGTAAACCTCCCTGTATTTGACAAGGAGCAGGGAAAGCATGTTACTAGATGGGAAGTGAAGAGGGACTCTGGGAAAGTAGAACAACATCCACTACACCCACATCTCCTTCAGTGTTTTCAGTAATGTCAAGCCGCACGCCCTCCAAAAGCCGAATGTGGTTCAGGGCTGAGACGGCAATGGCCTGCTCAAATAAGAGGATGGCTGACCATCTGGGCTATAGGAGTATTAATTATCTAATGACAATAACAAGTGCCACTTATTACGGGATTTTTAAAGTACATCATCTTATTTACATCTTTGGGCAAAGACATGTCTGGAGTTCTTTAGGAGCTCTGGACTGAAGAACAGCCTTCTGGCCTGATTGGCATGCTTCAGTCATTTCATAAGCATCTTCTAGCACCAACTAAGTGCCAGACTCCTGCTAAGTGATGGATTTACAGAACGGAGTAACATGTGGTATTGCCATCAAGGAGCTCTCAAACAAGACGATGGTGGCAGTAAGCCAAATAGCCTTTAATTCAATGCACCTGGCCTTCTGTAATGCTTCCTTTTCCAAAATATGCAGCAGCATAATATTCAGCCTAAAGACTGAGTGGCATATCATGTTTAGCAAGTGTTCCAGGGCAAACTGAAAGTTTAGTTGAGATAGGTCCATATTGTACATATTTAATTAGGAAACTTACCTTTCACTCTGAAGTCTTATAAATGAGGATGGGGGAAATGTTATTATGACTGTCATATACTATCATTTCACACAAACGAACTTTAGGTGTCAGATTCAAACAACTTCCTTTTAGAAATAGTCACCAAGGACTACAGAATGACATAAGGTGAAATCACTTTGCCCAGAGCATAATGGCCAGAAAATGTACTAATATAACGTATATGTGACATACTATACAAGATAGGATGCTTATCAAGCTGTCACAGGAATCATTTAAACTTGTGGATTCCTAGGCATATAGGTTAATTGTCTATTATAGCTCTCACTCACAGCCCAAAACCACACTTCAACTTCAGAACTGCAATTTTAATTTTACTTAGAGTTTGAATCATTAGAGGTAGTTAAACAATAGCTTGAATAGTTCAGATTTCCTTAAACTGTAGATATAAAATTGGATTTACGAGATAACAGACCCTAACTTCCTAAATATCAGATTTCAACATATAATGGTTGCAAAGACAGTAGAAATTACATGGTGTTTTGCTTTTCTTTCAACAGATATGCGCTTGCAAATAAGTAATGCTGAGAAGCTATTTCTTGAGAAACTCGGTGAGAAGGAATATTGGGAGGAGTACAAGAATGTAGGGAGTAAACAACATGCTAAACTCATTATCTCCTTACAAAATGACATCAATAAAGTTAAAGAGAATGCAGAGCAAATGTCAGGTCAGTTGCAACAAAGCTAGTTCAAGTGCAGTAAAAAACACTTTTGAAGGCAGGCATTTAATGGAAGGGAAAAAAAGGGTATTCTTTGAATCGTTTGTTCTTCCCTGCTGGGTCAGCACTAACAGCTGGAGCCCAAGGGAGGAAAGAGAGAAACTACCCCAGACCACCTGTGAAACAGAAGGGGAAGTAAAAGGAGGGGAGGTGAAGGTTACTGACTTCAAGGGAGAAGCTTCATTCAGCAGGTGGTGTCTGTGTACTCCCACACCTGAGTCTGGGGGTCTGAAATAAGTTCACTGAAGCTGGAGAATCCTGGGACTGGGTTCTATTAGAAAGGAATTTCACCTGAGGCAAGCTAAAGCAACCTCAAGTAAATGCTAAGTTGTGACCAGAAGACACTGGAGGATGAGAAGGAGATGGGAAGTGAAGAAGGTATGGAGCAGGTGTGACGAAGCTTACTAGGACTAGTTCTGGGAACCATGAGACTACCTGTCTGCCACTGTAACTAGCATAGGGGCTTAAAGGAACACCAGAGGCAGGAAGGACATAGGATATAGCAAATGGGGAAAATCTGGCTTGAAAGGACATTGTGGGTGGCTGACAGTTCTGAGCCCAGCTAGTGATGGTGCCTGGCCTTGCACAGCGTTCATATGAGGTTGTTCCCATTATCCCCTGCTGAGGGCCTGTTTGATGCTCCACTTCTAGACCAATTTTCATGTAAGTTCCTCACCTGGGGACCTCTGCGCCATAATGGTAGTGTACATTTGGCCCTAAATAAGTCCGGAATTGGAATTTTTTCCCAAAAGAAAAATATAGAGTGTAACATCTTTATAGTTCTCCTGTCCATTTCCCCAGCCATTCAGTCTTCTCCCTAGATAAAACCACTATTACTAGTTTTTTATGTAGCCTTTCAGAAATATTAAATATGCAGAAACAAATAGCATGCTATAAGTGCAATTTTTCACATAACTGTATGGACAGCATTATAGATCTCTTTGTATTAGTACTTTCCTCCTTCTCCCAATGGCTACTTTGATTTGTTGTATTATTTGTTTTAACAAGTCCCCAACTCACAAGCATCTAGGTTGTTTACCTTCTTTTACTATTACAAGTAATGCTGTAATGAATATCCTTATACATGACCCATTTTACTGTGACAACTATCCTTATATTCATGTAATTTCACTTATGTGTATCTCTAAAGAGAAATAGCTGGCCCAAGCAGCCCACTTATTTGTATTTTCATGGGCCTGGCCCTCCAGAGAGGTTGTGCTAAATTTACTCCTGGCGTGCCTGAGGATGCCTGTTTTCCCATGCCTTCAACAACAGGGGATATTACCCAACTTTTTGTTCTTTGTCAGCCTTAAAAGTAGAAAATTGTATCCTACTGTAGCTTTAATGTACATTTCTCTTATTATAAGCACCACTGAGTATCTGCTCATATGTTCAAGAACCATGTGAATTTTCTTTCACATGAACTATCTGTTTACACCTTTCACCCACTTTCCTATTGTGTTGTGGAACACTTTACATATTAAGGAACTTAGCTTTTTAATAGTGATACAAGGTATAAATGTTTCCCCTATTTGTCCTTAGTCTCTTGTTTGTGGGGTGTATGTCTGAGAAAATTTTGTAGTCTTATATTTAAATTTTTTGTTTCTTTTTATTTGTTTTGTGAGGTAGGAGACCAATTTTATTTTTTGCCACATGGTTTTCCAGTTGTCCCAACACCATTGATCAAATAATCCATTTTTAACCTACTGATTTGAGATGCTGACTTTATTTTAATTTCCCATGTGTATTTGGATATCTTTAAATTCTTTCTATTCCATTCCATTGATCTATGTATTTGTGCACCAGTACCATACTTTTAAAATAGTTATTGTTTTAATGCTTTAAAATTTAAACCAGGTTATTTTATATATATATATTTTTTTAATTTTATTGTTGTTGTATTACATCCATCCCATTTTTGCTCCCCTCTGTCCCCCTCCCCACCCACCCAAAGTCAATCCCACCTGTTGTCCATGTCCATGGTTCCTTTATACTAGGTTCTTGTCTAAACTGATCCCCTTTCTTGCCTCTGCCTCCCCCCACCCCTCCTCCCAACCCCTTTCCCCCTGACCACTGAAGGCCTGCCTATTCCTTGTATTTATATACTTGGTTCTGTTTTGCTTGTTGTTAGTTTTGCTCATTATTGTCCCATAATGGGTGAGATCATATGATATTTGTCCTTCACTGACTGACTTATTTCACTAAGCATAATACTCTCCAGTTCCATCCATGTTGTTGCAAAGGGTACAAGTTCCTTCTTTCTTTCTGCTATATAGAATTGCATTGTGTAAATGTACCAAAGTTTTTGGATCCAATCATCCACTGATGGGCACTTAGGCTGTTTCCAGCATTTGGCTATTGTAAATAGTGCCACTATGAACATAGGTGTGCATAGGTTCTTATGAATTGGTGTTTCAGGATTCTTTGGGTATAGTCCAAGTAGTGGAATGGCTGGATCAAAAGGCAGTTCCATTTTTAGTTTTTTAAGGAAACCCCATACTGTTTTCCACAGTGGCTGCACCAGCCTACATTTCCACCAACAGTGTATGAGGGTTCCTTTTGCCCCGCATCCTTGCCAACACTTGTTGTTTGTTGATTTGCTGATGATTGCCATTCTGACAGGTGTGAGGTGGTATCTTATTGTGGTTTTAATTTGCATCTCTCTGATGACTAGTGATGCTGAGCATTCTTTCATATGCCTCTGGGCCCTTTGTATATCTTCCTCAGTGAGTTGTCTGTTCAGGTCCTTTGCCCATTTTTTAATTGGGCTGTCTGTCTCCCTGGTGTTGAGTCACGTTAGTTCTTTATATATTTTGGAGATCAGACCCTTGTCTGAGGTATCATTGGCAATTATGTTTTCCCATATAGTTGGTACCCTTTGAATTTTGCTGATATTTTCTTTAGCTGAACAGAAACTTTTCAATTTGATATAGTCCCATTTGTTGATTTGTTCTTTGATTTCCTTTGCCCTTGGTGAAGTATCAGTAAACATATTTTTGTGTAGGATATCCAAAAGTTTACTGCCTACATTTTTCTCCAGGACCTTTATGGTGGCACTGCTTATGTTTAAATCCTTTATCCATCTTGAGTTTATTTTGGTGTATGGTGTAAGTTGGTGGTCTAGTTTTATCTGTTTGCATGTTGCTGTCCAGCTCTCCCAACACCATTTGTTGAAGAGACTGTTTTTACTCCATTTGATGTTCCTTCCCCCTTTGTCAAATATTAGTTGACCATAGAGTCTTGGGTTAATTTTTGGGCTCTCTATTCTGTTCCATTGATCTATATGTCTATTCTTATGCCAGTACCATGCTGTTTTGATGACAGTAGCCTTGTAGTATTGTTTGAAGTCCGGGATTGTGATTCCTCCTACCTTGTTCTTCTTTCTCAAGATTGTGGTGGCTATTCGTGGGTGTTTTTGGCTCCACATAAATTTTTGAAGTATTTTTTTCTATTCTGTGAAGTCTGTCATTGGTATTTTAATTGGGATTGCATTGAATATGTAGATTGCTTTGGGTAGTATGGACATTTTAATGATGTTAATTCTTCCCATCCACGAACATGGTATATGCTTCCATTTATTTGTGTCTTCCTTGATTTCTTTCTTCATTGTTCTGTAGTTTTCTGAATACAGGTCTTTTACCTCCTTAGTT